>PVLC010045652.1:0-11720 GCA_004027655.1 Graphiurus murinus | reverse complement strand
CACAAAGTATTGTGGAGAATGCTCCATAGCCAGCATGTCATGAATGGAAAGGGCAGGTGTGCATGCCTGCTCACGAACCACTGCATTCTGCATTTCTCCAAGCTAAGAAAGTACGTGGCCACATTAACCATAATATAAAACAGGACCAACAACCTCATTCTGCCAAGACGCTGCTAATGGAACCCTCCTGCCTTGATGTCCTCATTAGTCAGCCACAGCTTCTCGATCAGGCTCTTAATTAGTCATCCTCTCATTTGAGAAGTAGACTTTGAGCCAGATACAGTCTGTAAGTTAGAGCTGAGTAGAGAAAGGAGTGCCAAGAGTTGAGGCAGAGGGTAAGGTTTGGGTACACTTTGAAGGGTTACATATTCCATGCCAGAAAGTGTAGACTTTTATTAGGACATTGCGGAGACACAGAAGGGTTTTAAAAAAGAGACTGACACCATAGGAGTTTCATGTTAAAAAGACGGCAGTTTGAGCCAGGCATGGTGGCACTCGACTGTAATCCCAGTACTTGGGAGGTTAAGACAGGAGAATCTCAGGTTTAAGGACAGTTTCAACAATGTAGCAAAATTCTCAGCAACCTAGTGAGACCCAGTATCCAAACCAAAAATTTTAAAAAGGGATGGGGGTAGAACTCAGAGATAGAACTCCCCTGGGTTCAATTCCCAGTATGTATATATGTATGTATGTATGTATGTATGCATGCATGTAATTTTTTGTTTTGTTTTTTAAACCCAACAACGATGTGGCTTAGTAGTTGAGCTCTTGTCTAGCATGCCCCAGCACTGCAAAACTAACTAACTAACTAACTAACTAACTAACTAACTAACTATGACAGTTTAGATATTAAAGTGTTAGGAATAGATACTTGGAAGTGGTTTAGGAAAGAATTGCAACAGTCCAGGCTGAGCTTTGGTGGCCAGAAGGCAGCTGAGGGAGTGAAGTTGGAAGAAGAAAACAGAAGCAAGACAGATGAGGAAAGTATACAAAAAAAAAAGAAGAAGAAGAAGAAGAAGAAGAAAAGAAATAGAGGAGACAAAACAATAGCAGGAAGGTGGTTGGGAAATGATGTGCTCAGTTTATAACAGGTTGAATTGAGGTCAGGATGAGTCTCTCGGGGCGATCAGCACAAAACAGTGAGGCAACTGCCCGGACCTTACAAGCTGGGATGTGTGTGTGTGTGTGTGTGTGTGTGTGTGTGTGTGTGTGTGTGTTACTAGACATTGAACTCAGGGATGCTCTACCAGGGAGGAGCAGCCCTTCTCATTTTTCATTTTGAGACAAGATCCAAGTTACTGAGACTGACCTTGAACTTGTGATTCTCCTGTCTCAGCCTCCCAAGTAGCTGGGACTGCAGGTGTGCACCACCACACGCAGCTTGTTTGATATCTCTATACAAAGGATTATCCAAGCTTCAGGAGTGGCAGAGAGTGCACAAGTGGGAAGCATAGAGGGAGGAGAAAGACGAGCAAAGAACTAAACATTAAGGAACACCAATGTTTTAAAAAATAGGCAAGATAGAGACGATTAGAGAAGTGGAGAAGGAGAGGAAGGGATATTGGGAACATAAATATGATAGAAGCCAAATCAAGAAGGTGACCCAGATCAAGAGTGGAAAATGCTGCCACATTGTCAGCTGAGATAAAGAGCAATGGAATTTAACAGGAGGAAGATGAGAGGCAGGGCTGGAGGTCTGGCCCAATGCAAGAGTGCTTGCCTAGCATGCAGCATGCATGAGGCCCTGGCTTCCATTCGAGGAGGAGGAGGAAGAGGAGGAGGAGGAGGAAGAGGAGGAATGGTAGATGAGTTGTAAACCTTGGTACTACAGATACTAAATCCAATTGAATTAAGATGCACCCAGGAAATGAGAGGTTGCAGACAATAATGTTAAAAACACTTCAGGAACACTGACTGTCCAGTTCTGGAGACGCACACTAAAGAAAATAAGAGTGTCAGTGTGGCACCAAGCCAGGTGGTAGCAGGTTCTGGGATGAATCCTGGAGGCTGGGCGGCCATGGAGAAGTGGAGATGGGGGTCAGTGGCAGCGACGAGAGCAAGGGACTACAAGGCCAGAATGTTGGGCAGCCAGCTTTTGGGAGGCTGAGGTTATTTGGGACTTGGAGTAGAGGAGAAGCAGGAGCCAGAGAGCGAAGCCTTTACTGCAGGAGGGGTGGAGGGAAGCCAGCTGCTGGGGGTGATGGGGCAGAGGGTTTATGGTCAGACAGCAGGAGCCCCGCAGGAGCACTGGTAAGAGGAAGAGGAATAATTATCATCTGCAAAATGCACAGGGGAAGCAAAGGGGCTCAACCCCAACTCGTGACTTGGAGAACATGGATTGTGGGCAAATAAGCAAATTCCACATTCATTCATTCATTCATTCATTCATTCATTCATATTTCTTATATACCTGCTGGTGTTGGAGCTGTGCTCACCACTAGGGAAATTCTTGGTAGATAATCACATGTGGTTTCTGTGAGAGTTTGAGAGTGGTGAGGGGTCAGTGAAGTCCCAGGGGTAAAAGAGAACTTTTACTCAAGAGGACAGCAAAGGATTAAACTTGCCTTTATGGGCAGCAGACTCCTTAAGCGGTGCTCAGGTTCTGGAGCCTGGACATGGGGGAGGCTAAGTCAACCCGCCCGGAAGAGGCTTTCTGAGGAGCAACTACCAGGTGGCGGGGAGGGGGCTGGGCTGCAGGATCTGGCTAACTGGATTGTGGGTTCTGAGTGGAATTCATCCCAGACATGCAGGTCTTGATTAACTGTGCTTCCCTAGGAAATCCAAGCTGCAACACAAGGGTAACTCATGGGGTAAGGGTTCTTGCAACGTCACCTTAATAGCTGGGCCCTGAGCAAGGACTCGGTCCCACTGGAATCTTGCAAGGCAGATGATTCCAACAGAAGGAACACGTGGCATTTCCCACTTTGCATTATTATATTCTGGAAATTTGGGGTCTTTGGCTTTTGCTTTCACATTAATTATAAAGAAAAATTTCTTAGACACAGGATGGCTAAACGGATTGTGATTCCTCAATGTTAACTAAAAGACAATGCCTCAGCTCATCTCAGAGATATTCATTAACCTTCTACAAACATCAGGAATTGAACTTTGCAAGCTTAGCTACTAAACCAAAGATACTTAGGTCTACTATTCTTTATCTGTGAGTAAAGAAAGCTTTAAGACAGTTTCTCTCTCTCTGAAACACCTCCCCCTTGTCTTCACCACATATTAACTACTCTCCAGCTGCCTGACAGAAGCTGAGCAAATAGTGAAGATTTAATCTAATGAATAGAGTTTCCTCTCCGTCGTTAACCTTTAACACTGTTTTTGTACTAAAAGAATTTTTATATACGTATTGTATTCTGTAACCTTTGCTGTTTTCTTAATCCCATCAAATACTATGGGAAATGACTCTTCTGGTTAAAGATGTACCCACTCAACTTTAGAAAAGACAAGTCTGTAAAAATTCCTGTTCAATATGCCTCATTGTAAAAGACAGTATAAAAATTGCTATTAAGATGGAATAAACAGATATGTTTTCCACACTGCATTGGGTGTGAGCATATTCTCGTGACCTCGTCACAATCCACACCTAACGAGGGACCCCCAACCCTGCTGCCTCGAGGGCTGGCTCCAGCCCAAGCCTGTTCAGATCATGGGCCCAGGGAATCCGAGGGCAGGAGAGATCAAGGCATGAGGACAGGATGACCCCACGCTGCTTACAGAAACAGCCCTGGGCGCTGAGGGAGAAGCTTGACCTTTTGCAGAGGTGCGGGCCAATCCTGGATTGAGCTTTTGAAGAAACCTACCTCCGGACCTTGGCTCTCCATCCCTTTCTAAGCTCTATGCTGCCTCTGAACATCTTCACCGCCACCCCTGCTGTGTAGACACGTGCCTCTGGGATCTACGCTCAGTTCCTTCCTAGTAAGGTGCGTGCTCCCCCAGTGGTGTTCACTACCATGAACTAGATAGTCAGTCCCGTCCTGACACATCTGGCCCTACTCAAGATGCTCCTTTGCAGTCATTTTGACAAGTATTTCCTTGAATTGTTCTTGGTTGGTTGAACTTACACCAAAGACAGCAGTCTTTATCTTTTGTCTGAAACCCATCCCACTGCTCACCTTCACAGAACCTGAGAGGCACCCAGTCACCCTGGATCAGAAGACCCAGAAACAAAAGAAGCATCACTATCTTCATTCAAATGCTAGAAGAAATACAACACAGATACTTCCTCCAACATCTTAATCACCTTCATTTATCTTTTATTCCTCAAGACTCCTCTAGCTACTGTCATCTCTCCTACAGCAATCTTGTTTCTAGCTACTTCCCTCTCCAGGGACTCTAAGAGGTCTTTTTTCTTGCCAAGTCTTTTGAACAAACCATGCTCCTTGGAGATGCACACTGTAAAGTGCTTTTCAAATGAGATTTTCTCCTGAGTCAGGATGTCCCTCTGGGTCCCATAGTCCCAGCTTCCTTCCTGGTGGTTCAGGCTTCCTTTGCTCCAATGGAGCAGGTGTCTCCTTGGCAGGCTTTATTTAACCCTTCCATCTCCACAGCTCCTTCCCTGCTTCGGCTGGCAGAGGATGGTTCCCAACACCCATCAGCTGCATCTGAATCCTCACATTACAACTTGAACAAATAACATGGCCACCCCAGGTAGAAAAGTTGCATGCATGCCTCTGCCCCAGACCTCTCCCGGGAAAGTAAGTTGACAGAGGGCAGGGAACATGGTGAATGGCATTCAGTGCGGTGCTTGAAATAGCATCTGTGTGGCTCGAGGGAAGGGAAGCCAGGGAAGTCTGAATCCGGACAGAATGAAGTCTCCCTTTGCTTGGAGGCGCAATCCAAAGCAGAAGCTTTAATTCCCCTCTCTCCACATTTGTACCCACCACCTGATGGACCTCCTCCCTCCCTCCCATCTCTCCGTGGTTAGTCACCCACTTGCAAAGTCGCAATCCACCCACTTCAGCTCCGTGGGCACCTCCACACTTGTCAGTCTTGCTTTCCCAGGCTGCAAATTAGCTGGGGGCCAAGTACAGTTACAAGTTGCCATTACAGGCTTTGCTGGGAAAGAAAAGATATCGTCTCTCTCTTTCAAAGTGCTAGAACCTATACACAGCTAAAAGAGCTGAAATTCCTGAGACCGTTCATTAGTGATTCTCATGAGGGTACAAGCTCCTCCACGGGATGCACCGATCCCCTATGCACTGATGTCTACCGTCACTGTCTTCATGGTAACCCACCACACAAAAGAGTTACCACAGATGAACAAGGATGCCCAGTTCACACCAGGGAGCTGAAGGGACTCAAACCAGATGGACTGGCCAGCTCGATGTAGTTGTACGATATTAGCACAAATATTCTGGCCAAGATGGAGATAACTGGAGTGTCAGACAATGTGTGTTCAAATAATTATACTCAAACATGTTATTCATTCATTTATACAATTCTTCTTGATCACATACTATATGCCAGGTAATAGTACAGGCCCAGGAATACAGCAACATGAACAAATAATTTAAAATCCCTCGTGCTTTGTTGGCAAAAAAGACAATAAACTGACATGGAATTCTACCAATGAATTCTCCTCCTACCTGTGTTTTGGGTATGATAGAAACATTTAAATCGGTGTACTTTACCAGGCGTGGTAGCACATGCCTGTAATCTCAGTACTTGGGAGGCTGAGGCAGGAGGATCGCAGGTTCAAGGACAGCCTCAGCAAATAGGGAGACTCTCATCAACCTAGTGAAACCCTGTTTCAAAATAAAAATTAAAATACAGGGCTAGGGGTGTAGTTTAGAGGTAGAATGCCCCCTAGATTAAATCCCCAATACCCTCACACACATCACATCACATCACATCACATAAAATAAATTGGCGTACATGGAGTAAAGCAAGCCCTTACTAGACCAAAGCCCGACAGCTGGCCTTCCACTGGAACTACAGCATCCTCTCTTCCTTCTGTCTCCAGCCTGCTGGCCCATTCTGCAGACATTGAAGCTTGCAGCTTACATAATCATGTGAGCCAATCCCTTCTCTCTCTGCCGGCACATTAGAACTTTTTCAAAGTTCATTGTCACCCAGGGCCAGGTGGGAGGCAGTTCTGTTTCTCTGGAGAATCCTGAGATTTGGGGTAACAGTCATTCACAAGGACTTTCAGCATGCCACCCATCACGTACTCCCCAGGGCTGACTTTGGAGGGACAGCTTCCACCTGCCTTTCCCTGGCACCCTTCCTGATGCCCTCTGAGTTCAGGGAGATCACGGAGAGTCTGCCCGTCAGAAGCCCCACCTTCCCACCCTTGGTACCCTCCGCTGTCACCTGCTCAAGGTCCTCCACCTGAGTGCGTCCTCTGAGGAATTTCCCAGCTCACCTGGTCCCTAGAGGTCACCTACGACTGCTCCTAGGGTCAAAGCTGATCTCTAGACCTGAACACCAATGGCTTAGATCTTCTCCTCTGGGGAGGCCATCGTCAAGAGCAGCAGGAAGGTGCAAAGGTAGAAAACGCCATTGAATCCTTCCCCAGGGACAACAGGCTGCCCGGTGGCTCACAGGCTGGCTACCTGGAGCCATGGTCACCACAAAGGTGACCCTGTCCTTAAATCCCTGGCTAGCAAGGCTGCCATCTCCCAGCCAACCTCAGTCTGCATCCAAGCACACCAGGCACTTCCATGGGGTCGTGCTTACGCTCACGTACTTCTCTGCACAGAATGTGTTTCTTCCACTCATCTACCTGAAGCCATCCATCCTCCCAGCCTTGCCTCGAAGGTCACCCTTTTTTTTTCTAAAGTCTTTCCTGATCTCTGTCAGGGAAAAATTAATGACTCCCTTAATTGTGCTCCCAGAGACATTTCTATTTATTCTGCAATTAAAAAGGACGCATTGAAAACAAGGTCATAGTCACCAAATATTCGAGCATGAGTCCAAAGAAAGTTGTTCTAGAAAACTAGAACAAATTTAAGAAGGTGGAAATTTTACTGGTTATGTTTTATCCCACTGGAAATGCTGGTATTTATAAACGCAATTTTAAAATAGAGGTTTATAGCACTGGACGGCTAGAGGAGATGATCCTCAAATGTAGGAATTCCACAGGAAGAAAACCAGATGCCCAGAGGCGATGAGGTGGCGACCAGTCATCTCCCTCCACATAGCGAAATGTGAGCTACAAAATTATAACTGTTTGCATCATGGCTGCCCTCATTTCCTCTATTCTTGAGGTTCTTCGTCTCCAAAAGTGGATGTTTCCAATCGGACAGCTCAAGCAACTCCCACTCACTCCAGAGGAACGCCTTACTAAAATGCCCCTTCTTTCTTGGAATTTCCAGCACTAGCCCATGTCAAACCCATTAAAGTGTGAGAGAATTTTTTTTTCTCCCTCGGTTTGATTTGAGCACATATCACCTACTCAACTTAGAGGTGATTTTGTAAAAGAATAAACGGAGCTAATAGTGTAAGTGGATGCTGGGTGGGACTATGGACCTGACTGTGGTAGGAATCACTGTAAACACTGATTTTCTTTCAAAGTGGATCTGTCGGCTGGGACCATCGGGAGGCAGTTTCAATTTTGTATTTAGCTCAGCCTTCAGGTTTCCTATGCAGGTCAAAATCAAACAGACCAAAAAGGCAAAGCCGATGTCATCTTGCTGAAACTCCCAGCATCTGTGTCGGGCTCCCCTCCCCTCCCCACAGCTTCAGCGGTGCCTATTTGGGCTTTTATCCTAAGCAACCTACCCATCAATTTTAGCAGTTCTGCAGAGGCAGGAGTGGGCTCTGCACGTCTCCTTCCCCGTTGGTGGTTGCCGCATCAGAGGGACTGACCCTAACTCTAACCCTTCAACCCAGACCTAGATGGACCTTCTACATGAAAAACACAAGCCAATTCAACGTGCCCTCATATACACACACCTACACAAGAGAAGCCCTTATACCGATCTCCTGGGACATCTGGAGAAAACAAAGATTGAGTCAAACTGAATTCAAAGAACTCAAATTGAACTTTAAAAAAAATCAAATAATCTAATAAAAAAATGGGCAATAGTACTAAGTAGGTACTTCTAAAAAGTGGAAATTATTTGTGGAGATGCAAATAAAAAATACACCGAGAGCTGGACATGGTGGCACACACCCGCAATACCAATACTTGGGAGGCTGAGACAGGAGGATCAAAGGCTCAAGACCAGCCTCAGCAACTTAGTGAGACCCTCAGTAATTTAGCAAGACCCTGTTTCAATAATCTAAAATAAGACTGAGGGTATAGCTCAGAGGTAGCATGCCTATGGGTTCAACTTCTAGTGCAATATATATATACTAAGACTTCATCTAATTCCAGCTAGAATGGCAATCATCAAGAACAAACAATAAATACTGGAGAGGATGTTGGAAATAAGAACACTTCTACACTGTTGGTGAGATTGTACACTAGTACAAGCACTATGGAGATCAGTATGGAGCTTCCTCAGAAGACTAGGAATGGAACCACCATGTGACTCAGCTATACCACCCCTTGGTGTCTTTCAAAAATAATTAAAGTTAAGCTGGGCGTGGTGGCGCATGCTTGCAATCCCAGCATTTGGGAGGCTGAGACTGGAGGATCTGGGTTCGTGGCCAGCCTCAGCTGCTTAGCGAGGCCCTCCACAACTTAGTGAGACCCTGTTTCAAAATAAAGAATAAAAAACACGGCTGGGGCTGTAGCTCGAAGGTAGAATGGCCCCAGGTTCCATCCCCAGTACCACACACAATAATAATAATAATAATAATAATAATAATAATAATAATAGTAATAATAAAAGTTAGAGAACTATAGAAATACGTGTATACCCATGTTTATAGCAGCACAATTCACAATAGCCAATTATGCAACCAGCCTAAGTGTCTGTAAACAGATAAATGGGCAAAGAAAATAAATGTGGTATATATACACAGTGGAGTTTTACCCAGTCACAAAGAAAAACAAAACTATGTCATTTGTAGGAAAATGGATAGAACGTGAGAATAGTATGTTAAGTGAAATCAGCCAGGCTCAGAAAGTCAGGGCTCCTGTGTTTTCTTTCCTTTGTGGAAGCTAGAGAGAAAATAGGACCAAAAAGAGACTTTAGGTAAAAGAGGAGAGAGACCAGTAAGATAGAGGAAGAAGATGGAGGGAAAGGAGGTTTGCAGAAGGAAGGAAACTGCTCAAATAATGTTATGTCCACATAGAGGGTGTCGCCACCCACCTCGCTAACGTGTACGAGAAGGGAACAGCAAGTGACAAGTGACGTGTGCAAGTGTAAGTGCAGAACTTTGAATCTCAATATGTTGTCTAACTATAGTGTGCAGAGAAAAGTATAAAAGTAAATCAAATCAATAAAAATGTTAACACCCCTATTTCTTTGCCTGCACTTTCTGCCTTTGTATCCTCTAGAATCACTGTTTTAAAGACCATTTATGACTCTCAAATCATTCCTCCAGCCCTTTTCCCACGTGGTGTCTCCAGTGTCTACCCCTCCCCTCCACTCAGATGATCAAGAGGCATCTCCAGGCTAAAATGTCAAAAATGGAGGCCCTCAGCTTCCCCCAACCACTCTCCTCCACTCAGATGATCAAGAGGCATCTCCAGGCTAAGATGTCAAAAATGGAAGCCCTCAGCTTCCCCCAACCACTCTCCCCACAGTTTGCCTGCTCAGAAGATGCGCTGCACTTGGTTTCTCAGGTACATCGCTCTGAGCTTAGCCTCAGCTCTTGCTCTCACCTGACATCCGATGCTTCGGCCAATCACGTTCGTGCTGCTTAGAACATATCTAGATGAAATCTCAGAGGAGTTTTGATTTGCATCGTTGATGGCTAATGATGTTGAACATTTCCTCATACATTTATTGGTTGTATTTCTTCTTTTGTGAAGTGTGTATTTAGTTCACTTTTTGATTGGGTTGTTTGTTTTCTTAGTGGTGAGTTTCTTGAGTTCTCTTTATATTCTGGATATTAGTTCTCTATCAGAGGAGTAGCTGGCAAAAATTTTCTCCCACTCTGTGGGTTCTCTGTTGAGGTTCTTGATAGTTTCCTTTGCTGCACAGAAGCTCTTCAGTTTAATGCAATCCCACATATTGATCTTCCTTTGAATTTCTTATGCCTTTGGGGTCTTGTTGAGAAAGTCTTTACCTGTGCCTATGTGTTGAAGTGTTGGACCTATGCCCTCTTCAAGTAGCTGCAAGGTCTCTGGTCTGATTTCCAGGTCTCTGATCCGTCTTGAATCTACTCTTGTGTAGGTGAGAAAGTGGGGTTTATTTCCATTTTTCTGCATATGGTTAACCAGTTTTGCCAACATCATTGGTTGAAGAGGCTATCTTTTTTCCAGTGTATGTCTTTGGCCCCTTTGTCAAAAATCAGTTGGCTGTGAGTTTACGGATTTGTTTCTGAGTCTTCTATTCTGCTCCATTGGTCAGTGTGTCTGTTTTTGTGCCAATACCATGCTTTTTTTAAATGAGATTTCACCTAACCCCAATTAGATTGGCAATTAAAAAAACACAAACAACAACAAATGCTGGCAAGGGTGTGGAGAAGTGGAAACCCTAATATATTGTTGGTGGGATTGCAAATGAGTGCAACCACTTTGGAAAACAATATGGAGGATCCTCAGACGACTGGGAACAAACCTACCATATGATTCAGCAACACCTCTACTGGGTATCTACCCAAAAGAATAGAAACCAAACTACTAGACTAATGCATGTGTATCTATGTTCATAGCTGCACAATTCACAATTGCCCAACTGTAGAACCAGCCAAGATGTCCATCAACAGATGAATGATTATAAAACTATGGGATATGTACACAATGGAATTTTACTCAGCCATAAAGAAGAACAAAATCATGTTATTTGTAGGGAAATGGATGGAACTGGAGAATATTATACTAAGTGAGATTAGTCAGTCACAAAAAGTAAAAAATCGAGACACTTCCGGGAAGATGGCGAAGGAGTGAGACACATCTCAAGAGGCGCTGTGAGCTCGATTCAAATCAGTCGTGGAACCAGCTTTTGGAAAGAAGAAAAAAGCAACAAAAGGGTGAAAAACGCTGCAAAAACTGGAATACAGCTGAGCAGAACCCGGAAGGCCGACCAGGGAGAGCAAAGAAGCCCGTCTCCGCGCCGCCACTCCGCCGAGCGGAAGCCACCATCGAGCCGGCCCCCGGCGTGGAGTCTACTAAGAAAGAAATAGACAACAACCCTCTGCACCCCGCCGGCCAGAGCTGGAGTGAGCGACTCCTGAACTCCCCATCCTAGCCAGGCGGCATTTCGAGGCACCTTCGACAGAGACCAAAATGCGTGGTACGACCAGCTTAAGCCCGCGCAGCGCCATCCCAGCTCACCTCTCCCCACAGGGCCGGAGCAGAGAGAACTGCACTCCAGAGCTTGAATCCAAACTGCCGCAGGAACAGCTTCTCGACGGAAGGAAGGAGAAGCAAATCAGCTTAAAAGTGAGTAAAGAAATGGGCAGCTGGCCGGAATCTAAGGAGCAGACCAGGGAGAACGGGGGAGCTGGTGCATGCGCAGCAGTAGCAGCCGCCATCTTGTCGGCCGCCCACAGCAGCAGAAATCTGCCCAAAAGACCTGCAGAGGCCAAACCAGGTCTGTTCTTACAAACTTGCAGGGATTTTTATTTTGCTTCTTGCTGACGTTTCTTGTTTTCTGGGTTTTTTTGCTTTGTTTTGTTCCGTTTTTACTCTGTTTTCACTTTGCATTGCT
>PVLC010045651.1:0-11724 GCA_004027655.1 Graphiurus murinus | reverse complement strand
TTGTTGGTGGTGGTGGTGGTGGTGGGGGGGGTGGGGATACTTGGTTCTGAGCTATATTCTCAGCCTTTTTATTTTTTTTGGGGGGGGGGGTTGCGCAACTGGATGGAAACCAGGGGCCATTCTACCTCCGAGCTATGTCCCTAGCCCTATTTTTTATTCTTTATTTGGAAACAGGGTCTCAGTAAGTTGCAGAGGGCCTCACTAAGTAGCTGAGGCTGTCCGAGAACCTGTAGTCCTCCTCTCTCAGCCTCCCAAGTACTGGGATTGCAAGTGTGTGCCACCATGCTTGGCTTATTTTTTTTTGTTTTGAAACAGGGTCTCCCTAAGTTGCTGAGACTGGCCTTAAACCTGTGATCTGCCTGTCTCATACTCCCAAGTACTGGGATTACAGACGTGGACCACCATGCCCGGCTTCTTACAGTACTTCTTAACACACTGCGTAAAAACTGGAGTCTGGAGCCGGGCGTGGTGTGGCACGCTTGTAATCCCAGCATTTGGGGGGCTGAGACCAGAGGATCTGGGTTCGCAGCCAGCCTCAGCTACCTAGTGAGGCCCTCCGCAACTTAGTGAGACCCTGTTTCAAAATAAAGAATAAAAAATAGGGCTGGGGGTATAGCTCGGAGGTAGAATGCCCCTGAGTTCAATCCCAAGTACCGCCAAAAAAACTGGAGTCTGGTTCTTCAGCTGCTCACACGGGTCAGCTCTGACTCAGACTAGGACGTCCAGTTAAGTAGAGGGGTAATGTTTTAGTTACCCAGGAAAACCTGTTTTCATTTTCAAGGTCTGGCAGATGAGGACATTTCACAGTTGCAGACTTTTACTCCTAATACATTCCTGAGAGTGCAGGGTCAGTAGAGGCTGCTAGAGAGCTGCGGGGCGGCGGACACCACTGGCCCAGCTTGGTCAAGGCAGGACCCTTCTTCCTCAAGGGCAGCAGCCGTAGGTGGTGCGCGCTCTCAGGCACTGGCTAGACCACCACTCTTCAGGGGCTGTATGACCAAATATAGCTTTAGGGATCATGGGAAAATACGCAGACGTGTAGTATAAGTCAAGTGTGGCCGGGCATGACACGCTCCTGCAGTCCCAGTACGTGGACAGCAGCGTCTGAGCTGCTCCCTTCTCGGGCCTCCATTTCTCCTCCCTCCCTCCTCCCCCAGGCCCCTTCCACCACTCTACTGGTCTCCCTCCTCATTTAACTCAAGTCCCTTTTTCCTATTTTCTCTTTTGCTTCTACAAATGAGAGAAAATACACAACTCTTGACTCTGAGACTGGCTGGTCTCGCCTGGCACAGTATTCCCTAGTTCCATTGCAGTAGATGTTTTTATCCCCGTTCTACTACAGAAAAGGGTGCGGAGCAGGCCTGAAGCCCCGATGCCCGTCCCTGGTCGCTGGCACTAGGTGCTCCCCCATCCTGAGACGCAGCATCTCATCGTAGTGGGTGGTCTCCTACCAGAGAACGGCCCCTTGAGAATCCAGCTCGTGCCACCTGCCGCCCACTCCGCGCGAGGCTAACTCGGCGTCTGTCTTCTGTTTGCAGTGCTCTTTGTTGGGGAAGCTGCGCCTGGAGTGTGCTGACCTTCTGGAAGCGGGCGGGGCGGTGCTCCGAGACCCAGCCCTCTTCTCTTTCCTTTGGGTGGTGGATTTCCCACTCTTTCTTCCCAAGGAGGAGAGTCCCACGGAGCTGGAGTCAGCCCACCACCCATTCACGGCACCCCATCCCAGCGACACCGACCTCCTGTACACCACGCCTGACAAGGTAGCGTATCTGAACCTCCAGACAGAAAGGCAATGTGTAAACAAGGGCAAAGAACTTGAGAGCTCAGCCTGGAGAGGTGAGGTCAGTTCTGGAAGCCAAGGCAGAAATTGTGAGCCAGAGGCTAACACTTGCTCTAAGTAGCTACAATGTCTTCAGTCTGCAGAACAGGAAACCAGGAGTCTTCTCTAACCTCAAGGCTGTGACTCTCCTAGGTTCGCAGCCAGCATTATGACTTGGTTTTAAACGGCAGTGAGATTGGAGGTGGTTCTATCCGAATCCATGATGCAGAGCTGCAGCGTTACATCCTGACAACGGTACTAAAGGTAAGTCACCATCCTGTAAGCTGCCTGGCCTTACCGTTCTATAAAACCACAGTGGTTTGTTAGGAACAGGGGATTTACTACACACGAAATAGCTTCCACTCATCTCTCTACCTTCAGTGAGGGACTTGGAAGAGTAACTGAAAGTAATAGCTGCGGCTTGTGCTCTCCGTGTGTCAGGTGTATACAATCTTCACAACTGCCTTAGAGAGACATACCCTTACGCTGCTCGTTTTAAAGATGCGAGCAGAGGCAGATGGGTTAACTTGCCCAAAGTCACGCAGCCCGAAATTGAAGGGTAGGCTCTGAATCCCAAGCTCCTAACCAACGGCCCTCCTCGAAAAAGTCACTCCAGTAACTGAAAATGTTAAAGTTTGAAAGGGTTTCATATCACTTAAGTTTACTTTAAGGTCAGGGTTTAGTGATTGAGAGTGGGAGAATCAGGATCTTAAACACTGAAGAAAGGTCTACGCAGATGCATGCCTGAGAACCCGCAGTTCGCTAGTGATTCTGTAGAAGCCAGGACACGTTCCATGAGGGAACGATCTGAGAGTCTGTCCTAAAAAGTCATTTTGTAGCCGGGCGTGGTGGCGCACGCTTGTAATCCCAGTACTTGGGAGGCTGAGACCGAAGGATCCAAGTTCGTGGCCAGCCTCAGCTACTTAGGCCTTCCGAAATTTAGTGAGACCCTGTTTCAAAATAAGGAATAAACAATGGGGCTGAGGATGTAGCTCGGAGGTAGAATGCCCCTCAGTTCAATCCCTAGTACCACAAAAAAAAAATCATTTTGTGAGTGTGACTAACAAATGTGAGGTAGGACCATATATGTGAGAGCAGGTTTGGAGAACTCAGAACGTCAGACGCCCCCTCCTGCTTTGAAGGCAGTATGGGATCTGACCGTCCCTGCCTAGTCCAAGCCTCCAGTCGTCAGCTCCAGCCGACCGTTTCCATTCCTTTCGTTGGCAAGCTTCTCAGAAGGGTAAGGACACAGGCTTCCGCTGCTTCCCCTTACACTGCTTGTCCTCAGCCCTGTTGGACAGTAGAATCAGCTGGCCAGGTGCAGTGGCGCACACCTGTAATCCCAGCTACTTGGGATGTTGAGGCAGGAGAATTGCAAGCTCTAGGCCAGCCTGGGCAACTTTATTTATCTCAAAATAAATAAGAAGGGCTGGGGGCTGGGGAGGTAGCTCAGTGGTAGAGTGTTTGCCTGGCATGCCAGGCCTCCAGTTCAATACCAAGTAACACGCACCCCCCCAATACCCACTGATGGTTGGCCTCCCATCACACCAACTGAGCCGCTCTAAGTGGGAGGCCTTGGCACCTGTTAGCTTGGAGTGCCCCATAGATTCTGACCTGTAGGCTGGTCGGAGAACTATTCCAGACATGCTTTCAACGTTTCTCCTTGCACGGCCCACAAGAGTTACTCACACCAAGTCCAGGGGCCTCTCCTGGCCCTCAAGCTCTCCTCCCTCCCCGCAGCAGCGGTGGGTGCCTCGGTCCCTGTGACAGGATCACCCCCCTTCACATCCCGCGTACCTGAACCCACCCCTCCGTCTCCTGGGCTGATCCACTGCTCCTCCTTGCAGTGCAGAGAGCCACACTTACTGAGTAAGTCACGTTGTACGTGGACTTCTCTGCATGTATAACTGATTTGTCCTAGGCCCTTGCTAAAATGTAAGCTTCTTAAGGTATTTTTCTACTTTGTTAACGAGTTTTTATAATTGTCTTATTAAGGTTTTTTGTTTTTGTTTTTGCGGAACTGGGGATTGAACCCAGGGGCATTCTACCTCTAAGCTACACCCTCAGCCCTATTTTTAATTATTTTGAAACGGTCTCACTAAGTTGCAGAGGGCCTAAGTAGCTGAGGCTGGCTGCCAACCTGTGATCTTCCTGTCTCAGCCTCCCAAGTACTGGGAGTAGAAGTGTGCACCACTACGCCCCGCTTAAGGGTTTTTTTTTTTTTTTTAATCAATCTTACTTCCCCTTTAGCACCTAAACCTCATATATGGCACTAAGTGGACCTGCAGTATATAATTTAATGGAATGTCTTGAATTTCAGGAAGATGTACAATTGCTGTCCCATCTGCTCCAGGCTTTAGATTATGGGGCGCCCCCTCATGGAGGAATTGCTTTAGGTAAACAACTCGTCTTTTCATAAACTAAATTTCATTCCATAGCACTACCTCTCAAATTTGGGATCTCAGCTTATAGTGTGTGTGTGTGTGTGTGTGTGTGTGTGTGTGGGTGGGTGGGTGTGTGTGGGTGTGGGTGGGTTGAGGGAGACGGGGGGTTGAGTTCAAGAATTCTATAGAGCTGGGCATGGGAAAACATGCCTGTAATCACAGTACTTGTGAGGCTGAGACAGGAAAATCACAAGTTGAAGGTCTCAGCAACTTAGACCCTGTTTCAAAAAAAATAGTGCTGGAGGTATAGTTCAGAGATAGAACTCCCCTGGGTTCAATCCCCAGTCCCCCAAAAATTTCTCTTCAGGGCTGGGGGTGTGGCTCAGTGGTAGAACATTTACCTAGCATATGTGAGGCCCTGGGTTCAATCCCCAGTAACACACACACACACACGGGGTGTGCTCAGTGGTAGAACATTTACCTAGCATATGTGAGGCCCTGGGTTCAATCCCCAGTAACACACACACACACACACACAGAAAAATTAAGCCATTCCCAACATAAGATTACATCTGTCTGTTGACTTTTTCTCACCCACAGGCCTAGACAGACTAATGTGCCTTGTCACTGGAGCTCCAAGTATCAGAGACGTCATAGCCTTTCCCAAATCCTTCCGGGGCCATGACCTCATGAGCAGCGCCCCCGATGCTGTCCCTCCTGAGGATCTGAAGCCCTATCACATCCAGGTCACCTGGCCAACAGACTCGAGGAGAGGTGCTCAGTGAGTCAGCCACACCTCCCGGGTTTTGCCAGGGCAATAATCAGATCTGGATTTGTCATGGAAATCACAAGTTGTTAGACGGCTTTATCCCAGGCAAGACTCAGCACAATAAGAAACATAAGCCAGACGTGGTGGCACAAGCCTGTAATCCCAGTATTTGGGAGGCTGAGACCAGAGAATCCAGGTTCACTGCCAGCCTCAGCTATACTTCATGAGGCCCTCGCAATTTAGTGAGACCCTGATTCAAAATAAAGAATTAAAAATAGAGCCGGGTGTGGTGGCACACACTTGTAATCCCAACATTTGGGAGGCTGAGACTGGAGGATCTGAGTTCCCAGCCAGCCTCAGCTACCTAGTGAGGCATTCCGCAACTAAGTGAGACGCTGTTTCAAAATAAAGAATAAAAAATAGGGCTAAGGGTGTAGCTCAGGGATAGAATGCCCCTGAGTTCAATCCCCAGTACCGAGAGAAAAAAAAAAAAAAAATAGGACTGGGTGTGTAAGTTGCAGGTAGGGACCTTTTTGGAAGTTTTTTTTTACTTTGAGTTATAAAAGATGGCTCTTTCTTGTAGTAAAAGTGGCTCAGTGGTTTCTGATCATGTTTTTCACACCCAGATAATTTAGGACAGGAAATCCAATCATGTAGGAAATTGCCTCTGGATTGAGTTGATAGAGGTTTTCAGTTCATTAACCAAGGCTTATGACATCCAATTGTTAACATAGTAAGGAGTGCAGCTACTTAGGTGAAATGCAAACATTTGGCCTGGCCACCTCACAGGGCTCTTGCTGCCAATATCCAAGTAGGTATCTGTGGAAGATAGGGACGAAAATGCTCTGAAAAATGTATGTATCACACATTTTAATTAGCAAGTTTTGAGTGTATTTGTTCTGAATAACCATTAGTTCCTAAAATTTTCTCCCAATTTTAACTGAAAATATTAACAACCCCAGATATATAAACTTCTGATACAAATAAAAGCTGTACTTGTTCACTTCTGCCTGGAGATTCCCATGATTTATAATTTGCAAACATTTCCTCAATGCTCTAATAACACTTCCGTATCTCTAGCAAAAGCTGAGTATAAATGTTTCTACAGGGCTGGGCGTGGTGGCACAGGCTTGTAATCCCAGTACTTAGGGGACTGAGACAGGATCACAAGTTCACAACCAGCCTGCAACTCTAAGGGTAGTCCAGGGTAGTCCCCAGTACACTTTCTACTGCAACAAGCTGCTTTAACAATTAGGTGGAGCTTTACCTCATCTGATTTGTGTAGTCTATAGAGCCAGAAAGTCCATGTGGCTGGGCTCTTCTAGGGAAAGATATCCAGCTCCCACCCACACTTTATTTTACATCTCCACCACCATGTACCCTTCTAGAGTAATCTTACTATTTAGGGCCTAATTCAGACCAAAGTATCTTTCCATCCTGAAATGTTGCAGAAAACACCCAAAAATATAGAAAAATCCTTTCTAGATTATAAATACCAAAGTCCCTATGCCGCTTGGAGGTCAAACAATCCTGTTTTGATGAGACCTAGTCACTTTGGGCATACTACCTAACTCATGACTTCGGAATGAAAAATTATAAACTGGAGCATTTTAAATCTAATCTCCCCAACCTCCAAGGGTATTTAGATTTATCCTATATTGCAAGCTCCAAAATAAAAGTGGCTGGAATATGGGGGTGGTTCAGCAAGCTCCTCCAGCATACACATTTAAGGCTCCAGGCACAATTCTACAAATCATCAGCATGCCTGTGATCATAATCCCTGAGAGGTGGGACAAGATCACAGGCAAAGGCCAACCTCAATCTAAAAATCCCATTTCAAAAACTAGGGCAAAGTCAGGCGTGGTGGCACATGCTTGTAATCCCAGCATTTGGGAGGCTGAGACCAGAGGATCTGGGTCAGTCGCAACTTAGTGAGACCATTTCAAAATAAAATAGGGCTGGGGGTGTAACTCAGAGGTAGACTGCAAAAAAAAAGTGTCAGCTGAATGCATTTCTACAACTACATATCTTTACATAAAATATCCACTTTTTGCAGTACTGTGAATTGAACCCAGGGGCATTCTATGAGCTACACCCCCAGATGTTTGTTGCAGAGGGCCTCCCAAGTACTGGGATTACAAGTGTGCACACCACACCCCACACTGGCTTACAATACCCATTTTAACTGGCTACGTTGTCACTGGGAACAATGGCATGGAGTTTTAAAGACTCAGGCCAGCCTCCACATCTTAAGACTTTCAAAATAGGGCAGGGGGATTTAGTTCTAAATTTTCCTTTATCTGCCTTCCCTTAGCCCATCCTAGATTTGAAATGCCCACTCCCCCAGCACAAAAAAAACTCTTGCAGATGTTTTCAGAAATTTATTAAAATCAATGTCATCTTCTATGAGTAGCCATCCCATTTGCCTGGAACAAAAAAAAAGACACTCTTAGCCACATCTCCAGATTTTCACACAAACAGTCCTTGGGGAGTACAGAATATCAGATCTCTTATCATCATCAAGTTATCAGTGAGAGAGTTCAAGCTGGGGTGATCATCATGTATTCTGCAATAGACGCACTTGCTGTTATTTCCAATCCTCACCTTTCAAAGGATAAAGCCGTGTCTGCTACCACAAACGCCCTAAAAAAAAAAACCAAAAATATAAATTAAATTATGGTAAAAATTAAGTTGTATTATGCATCTTAGTACTGTAACCTCAGAATTAAAATGGAACGGTTTTAGAAGTGATATCATTTTATTTCATTTGGCAGAATCACTGCATCACTGGTTACATTTCAAGTTATATATGTACACAAAATGTTTATATACCTTCAAGTTTTCAGGCTGTTAACACAGGTGTACCTGTTAGAACATAAAAAACATCATTTACCTGACAATCTGAGTAATTTGTACAAATGCCAGTTTCCTTATAAATTTTAAAACTGTACTACCTTAGTTCTCTTAAAAAAGACTTTAAGAGCCTGGGCTGGACTTGAACTCCAGGGCACAAGTGATCTGGCCTCAGCTTCCAGTGCAGATGGTCTTTCAGGCACATATCAGTGCCTACCTCCAATCCTAAGAGTATAGTACAAGACATTTGTAGACAACTGACTTTTGTAACCCACTTCCTTAAACATCTATAATTTTGGCTTCTACAATAAAGGCTAAATTTCTTTCATGGGCATAAATAGAATTTTTGAAGCCAGATACATCAGATAGGAGCGAAAGACTTTACATGATTGCTCATCAGTGTTAGTCTGCTGAACTATGTTATCATCACTGTACCGGCTTCAGACCATTTAAGTTAGGGCTGAGGCCAGGGGAACACAGCTCAGTAGCGTGCCTAACCTAGGCCTCAAGACTCTGGGTTCCACACCCAGCAACAAGTCACTTGAGATTACAGTCACACTTGAGATTACTATACCTTTGCTTGAAGTTTGTTGAACTGATCTCTGTACTCGGGTTGAATCCTCAAACCTGTAGAAATTTTAATCTAATTTATTAATAGGTAATTAGTAACCAGATTATAAGAATTTCCCAACTACTGTTTCAGATTAAAATTCATCTTCATTCTTTTTCAGAGAGATTCCCATCTGTGTTAAACATTAAGTCATCACTAACAGTGCTTTGTTCAACCTCTTTTCAAAATTGATAAATAACGTACCTTTAAGGTTTCCACCAATGTCAACCTGAAAAATAAGGTTATTTCTTTAGAACTTTTCCTAAAGATTTAAAACAGCATTTTCTGTGGTACTGGGGATTGAACCTAGAGGCACTCTAGCTATGAGCCACCCCTCCAGCCCTTTTTCATTCCTTATTCTGAAAGTTGCTGAGGCGTCAGATCTGCAATCCTTTCTCAGCCTCCCAAGTACTGGAATTAACAAGTGTGTACCACCATGCCCACCAGCATTTATTAAGGTTTAGAAATGTTTATTTATATACTGTACACATCACAAGACTGTCATCTACTGGTTCAACGGATACATTTAAAGCCGACAATTAGCAAGATCCCATTTCAGACATATAAGCATTAGATGACAGAAACCAAGTAACTGTCTTCAAGATCTTACCCAATCCAGGCATCCAGAATGTGTAAGCAGAAGCTACAACAAAAAAACAAGAAAATCATTAATGTTAAGAGATCCTTATGGCTCCCCCAGAGTTGTATGTCACAGGGTTTTTCAGTATTAAACTTGTCTACATGCGTATTTCAGGTCAGACATTTGATAAACATCATTACAAAAACCCCATGCAGAACATGCTTAAATAGCCAAGTTAGCATTCGAATCCAAACATGCACTAAGTCTTCAAACAGCTATGCAGTAAGCATAACGTTTTATTGGCATTCTGCATCTTTACTTGTGTTGCCAATACTTACTAAAATAATGAAGCTGGTCCAGCCATTTCAGTCTTGACCTAGGAAGCAAGAAAGGTTTTTAGGGTAACCGAAGATGTTCTTTCTCCCTGCCCCCATGCAGGCCTAACAATGCCTGAAATCAGTTAGAGCTAATGAAGACCTTCATGTTCAGTCAGTTTCTGCTTATCATCACTCAGGCTGCATATAGAAAGGCTAGTAGGTCACAGATCTAGCAGTTATTCAATGCATTATTTTACTGCATGCTTACTGCTTAAAGTATGCGAACCTAGATAAAAAGGCATCTGTGCCTTATTAGTACTTGGATTACAATTTTACTCACCAGTAAAACTTCTGGCTTTTCATCTTGTACCTAGAAAATATTTACAGTATGAAGTATTAGACTTTACAGCTAGGTTAATGGTACATGGCTAAAACCCCAAAATCCCAGATACATCAGACATAATAAATGTCTTCACTAATCTGATGAACTATGCAACCATCATCGTATCTGTTTCTTCCTCCTCCAGTATTACCAAAATGAGAATATATTCTCATTTGAAAGGGGGAAAAATCCTAACATGCAAGAAGCTTGGTTTGGTAATACTGTTATGGTTTTAATGCTGTGGAAAAGAGCCCATAAACTAACAGACTATAAAACGGGATTACTTGCCTGTGTCCCATGGATGGAGACGCTTGCAGTTTGACCTAAGAAGGAAAAACTCCATGTAAACTAGGCAGAACCTTCGTCCACCCCTTATCACTATTTTGTGTGCCTCAGTTATGGTAATGGTGGTTCAAATTATCGTCATCCTAGCAGTCAAGAGTAGCAAATAAAATGTCATCATTATGGCACATTCAACTGATTTTTAACATGAATCACGAGAACGTTTCAGTAACTTACCTCAGTTCTCATCCTCCTTTGCCACACAACTAGAAAACATAAAATGAAAAACGTAATGAGATCCCCCAATAGCTGGGCTAGGAATCAAGATAGCAGGAAATATTACAGCCTCAGAATAGTTTTTCAGAAATCTCTTCTGTCCACTACTCTTACACCATCATGGGCTTAAAAAAAAAAAAACATCTTCATCAGGTACTTCAATTCTTACCTGTCCATAAGATGCCATCAGAAGCCACATGGCAGCTACTCAGGAGGCTGATGCAACGGGATGGCAAATTGGACTAGCCTGGGCAAATTAGGGAGAGCCTGTATCAAAACAAAAAAATTAACAGGTTTGTGGGTACAGCTCAGTGGTACAGTTCCACTGGGTATAATCCCCAGTGCCAAAAAAGGAACTTGCATTCCTCCCCCAATGTATGTTAGTTATATAGGCCTGTAATTCATTTGTTCCAATTAACAAATTTCAGCCACCCTATAAGTTCTTTACTTAGGCATTGGTTATACCACACGATTTCACCTCCCAACCGTGAAGTGCCTCCACAAAAGAGCACTATACCAGTATTTACTACTGCAAAACTGTTATATGCACGTACGAGTGCATGTGCCACAACGTATCCCTCTTAAGAGGGGAGCGTGGGCCGGGCGTGGTGGCCCAAGCTTGTAATCCCAGCATTTGGGAGGCTGAGATCGGAGGATCCGGGTTCGCGGCCAGCCTCAGCTACCTAGTGAGGCACTCCGCAACTTAGTGAGACCCGGTTTCAAAATATAGCTCGGAGGTAGAATGCCGAGTTCAATCCCCAGTACCCCCCCAAAAAAAGTAAAAATAAAAAACAGGGCTGGGGGTGTAGCTCGGAGATAGAATGCCCCTAGTTCAATCCCCAGTACCGAAAAAAGAGTGGAGCGTGGTAGGTCATGCCTATAACCCCAGCACTCCTAAGGCTGAGACAGGGGAACTGCACGTTATAGGCCCGCCTCAGCGACTTAGCGACTCTCCAGAACATGGCAAAACCCTGTTCCAAGGGATCTGGAGCTCACAGGTAGAATGGCCCCAGGTTCATTCCCGGTACCAAAAAACTGGTGATGAAAATGGTGCATTGCGGAATGCGCACACCTAAGAAGCCACGTGGGCGCCAACTACTGGCCTTTCCTGGATCAGGCCGCTGGAGGCTCCGGGCGCGCATAACAAAGCTCTCGGGTGACTCAGCGTGCGCGGCCTTCAGAGCCGTTGGCATTCATCAACATTCTCAGATGTCCCTACCAACACAGGCTTCATCACAGGCGGGGCACGCGGGCCGAGTCTCGCCCAACACCCGAAATTCCGTTTGGGGTTCTGACCGCGCCTGCACCCAACCCGGAGTCTCCCACCATTTAAACCTCCAAGTTCAGGAAGATCTTAAAAACAAAGAGCTGAAGGCCCAAAACAAAATGCATCTCATAAGGACATAACCCTGTTAACAACCGCAAGGCACAAACTCACCGCAAAGCCAGTCGTAG
>PVLC010045650.1:0-11817 GCA_004027655.1 Graphiurus murinus | reverse complement strand
TTTGTTTTGAAACAGTGTGTCCCTAGGTTGCTGAGAGTCTCCTAAGTTGCTGAGGCTGGTCTTAAACCTGAATCTTCCTTCCTGCCTCAGCCTCCCCAGTACTAGGATTACAGGCATGCACTACCATGCCCATATATATATAAAACTTCATACCTAAAGTATTTCCCATTTCAGGCATATCTATAAGCTACTTTCCCAAAAATGAGACTGGTGGTTTTAAGTATGATTTATAATTTATAACTTTGAATTTGTAATTTGGATAAGTTATAGCTAGTTTCCCTTAAAAAGGGGGCCAATTTCTTCAAGCCTTACCAACAAAATGTGATGTCAATAATTTATAATTCCACCAAATTTATACATATTTGTCTCTTGCCTTTTGAAAATATCTTACAAACCAAGTCTAGACTTTTATGAACATTATCAGGCAATGGAGTTCTATCCCTGAGCATCCAGATCAGTGTTTTGGGGAGTGGAGATAAAAGAAAACAACTTGAGGTTTTGTTTTAAAATGCACTATACTTAAGTATGCAAAAATCTCTTATGAAAGTGGTACACTATATTGCACGAACTCATGACTGCATGAAAACCTAGACCATGGGCCTTGAACCTGGTATCTAATAGAAAAGAAATGAGAAAAACGTGGTACAAAGTGATGGCCTCTTCCTGTTCATGACAAACCAAATTAAGCAGGCCAAACCCACACTGCACAATGGAAAGCTGGAAGAAGGCACTTTCTAGAGGAATATAGTCTGAGAGCCTAACGCCTATTTTAAGGGTCTCAGCCCACTTTTTGAAGTCATCAGAAGTCCCTAAAATATGGAGGAAGGTCTGAGTAGGCTTTAGAGATCCAGTATGACCTGATAACATTCTACAGGCCTGGGTTCATTCAACCAAGTAAGTTGGCCCTCTGCTCGAGCTCCATGGAGTATAGCTGGGAATAAAAAAGGACAGGAACAAAACCTAGAGTGATCCATATGAAGAAGGTAGAACTTTCTTGGAAAATACTGGAATGAAAACTTCCTGCCCAGGCTTCCCCTAAAAGAATCACTCCAAATTTATAAAGAAATTCTATCTTAAAAAGAAAATGAGCAGGCATTCTGTGATCAGAGATTCTACCTGAAGAAAATCATCAACTCTGAGACACATATGTAATAGTAAATGTTGAGATATATAAGATATGGGTAAAATGCTAAATGTAATTACATATGTCTATTTTCCACAATTAGAATGAAATAATTTTTCTTTCTTTCTTTCTTTTGGATTTGCAAAAATAGCCTTTTTTTAAAGAGGAAAAATGAATGTTACAATAACCAAGAATATATGCAATATATGTATGTATATATGTGTAGACATTCAGATGTAGCCAAGAAGAGTACAATAAAGTAAGTAGGATTTCTCCTACTAGATACAAGAACTATCATAAGGTCACCTTAATCAAATTAATACAGTATTTGTACCCGAAAGAGATTAAAAAAATAGAGGAACAAAATAGAGAATTCAGAGATTCTATAAATTACTGTGGATTCTGTAGATTGCTGTACATTGAAGAAGAAGGATAAAAAGGTGAATTGTTTAATTAGCTATGCTGGTACAGTTGACTATCTTGAAGAAAACCAAAGTAAATTCTATCTTATATCATAGATAAAAATAACCTCCAGTTGGTTAAAAACCTGTAATAGCCAAGGAGATCACATATACTATGTACTGAATGGAGAGACCTTCTTAACCAAGGCAAGAATTTAGATTTTAGAAAAGAAAGACATATTTGACAAAATAAAAAATTAAAATTTATGTATCTCAGTTTTAGCAACTGTTTTATTTATTTGCATCAGGTAACTGGCACAAAACTAAAATCTCTATGATAATAAGAAGTCATAAAATGATTAGGACAAGAATCCAACAGAAAAATAGACAAAAGGTATAGAGAAATTACAATCAAACTAATCCAAATGATCAACATGCAAAAATATGCTCAAATTCCATTGTCAAAAAATGTAAACAAAATAACAATGACATAACATTTTGCATTGATTAGACAAATGCTATAATACATAACTAAAGCTTTGGAGAAAGAAGTTCTCATTTGCCATTAGTAAAACTGCAAAGTATCAAACATTCCTGGAAGGAAATCTAGCAACATCTACTAAAATGAAAACACAAATATGCTTTGATCCAGCAATTCCACTTTGGGGAATCTATACCATGGAAACAAAAGACTAGTAAACAAGGACATATATACAAGGTTATTTCCTGACACATTATTCATAGTAGCAGAAACTGAATGCAAAACGAATGTCTTTAATGGAAGTAGCACTGAAAAAAAAAATATGATTCAGCCACACAATGAAAAATTGTGTCCCTTTGGAAAAGTATAAATTATATCAATACCAGTTTAGTCATAGGGATTTTTGCAAAATAGTTTTGAGATAAACAAAATACAGTAGTAAGCATGGTCATTTTATATAACAAAGATCCAAAAACATTATATTATTCATGTTTATACAATATATGTATGTATATATGTGTAGGCATTCAAATGTATGCGGTTATATGAGCACTAAAATATTGAAAACATTCACTAGATGGTTGTCATGTGTTATTTGGTTGGGTTATGGAAGGAAAGTCAAGTCTGAGAAAAAGAAAAGTGAATGAGAATTAAACAAGATAAAGAAGACTGCCTTTTAAAAGTATGTGACCATCATGTGTGGTGATAGGCAACTATAATCCCAGTACTCAGGAAGCTGAGACAAGAGGATTGCAGGTTCAAAACCAACCTCAGAAACTAAGTGAGGCTCTCTGCAACTTAGCGAGACCCTATTTCAAAATAATAGTAAAATAGAGTTGGGGATGTAGTTCAGAGGTAGAATGTCCCTGGGTTCAAACCACAGTACCAGGAAAAAAAAGAAAAGAAAAAGAAGTGTGTATGATCACATTTATGTATTTATATAAAGTTACATGTTTCTGTATAAAGAAAATAAATTTATATTTGTTAAAAAGAGAAGAAAGGGAAAGAAAGGTCCTTAGCCACCGCAAACTTACCAATCATTTTATCTGTGGGGAAAATGAGTCCTAGGGAGAATAAGAGCTGAGCTCTAGAGCCTGTGATCAGATGATGCCCTACCTGGACAGGCTGGGAGGCCTTCACTTCCTGGAGCCAGCCCAGGAGTAGGATAAGGGTTAGGTAGAAACCAGTGATGAAAACCACTGAGAAATTGGTGGGCAAGGCCCCTAGTGTGCGTACAGAGGGTTTCTGAGGGCAGAGATACCAGTTCTGCTTCTGTAACCCCCAGAGTACTTAGTATGGTTCTTTTTTTAATATACTTTTACTGTTGCATTGTTATAATACATGATAATGAATTTCAGAGTGATAATGACATACATGCACACAGCACAGGGTGAGCTTCCCCCTGGATCCCACTCCACTCCCTCCCCTTCCCCATACATGATATTGAGACTGGCATTGACAATTTCATATATGGTTCTAAAGGAAGTCGCTTTCCCTTTGCTAGTCTACGGAAGCAGAACAGTAGGCTCATTTATTGTGCCATCATGCAATGAAGCCCAAGGGATTTTCTTGAAGAGCAGGTCACAGTTAAGCAGGCATTATGGTTGAGGTGGTGAGTATAGGCCTACCAGATCACCCTTTGTACTCAAGCTTTGCAAACTAGGGTGCCCTCTCATCTAGCATAAAGGCATAGGCAGATCCAGGTTTGAGGAGGCCTAAAGGAAAGCCCTCTTTAAGAAAAAATAATATAAGTCTGCATTATTTCTGCAAATTTTAAAAGCACACATCCATGTGAGTCTATTGCCAATATCCTTCCAAGGGCTTTGGAAGGGGCCTGCAAAGGAGGAGGCACGGCATGGCAAACCCTTCTTGGTCCTCAGAGGCCAGGCCTTTACAAATCAGCCTTCACACTCAGCTCTGCCAAGACTTCCTAGGCACAGCTGCACCACTGTGCCAAAACAATGCCCGGATCCCCAGCAGTCATCTGAGAATTTCACTTTATGCTATTACATGGGCAATATTGACCAGGTTTCTAAACTATTTAGAGGATTGTGGCAGTTAATATTCTGTGCAATTTCAAGTAAATTATGACAATTCAGCCCCTTAACTGTGATTAAAGGTGCTTTAAAAA
Organism: Graphiurus murinus; assembly: GCA_004027655.1. Taxonomy (NCBI): domain Eukaryota; kingdom Metazoa; phylum Chordata; class Mammalia; order Rodentia; family Gliridae; genus Graphiurus; species Graphiurus murinus. The sequence continues at coordinate 7,681 of PVLC010045650.1, read as the reverse complement.
GTACATGTGGTACTTGGGTAGGAAAGTGGAGCAGAATTTGAATAGAAATAAAAGACAATCTTCACTCTATACATGTGAATATTTCCTTACAATATTTTCAAGTATCTGTATATTTACACATATCTTTTTGTTGTTTACTAAAAACCATGTTGAAATACTTAGATTATATTTGTGATTAATGTTTTAATTTATAGTTAAAATAGTAAAAGATGTGATTTAAAAAAATTTTGTCTTTTTTTTTAAAAACCTCAGTAAGACCAGAAATACTTACTTAAAAGCACTGTGCCACAAATCTAGCACAGCTAGCATTGTAGGGTTCATTGCATTCAAGTGATCCCTAATATAACTACTTGCAGCTAAAAAAGATTTTCTCCAAGGTTTTGGCAGAACTTCCATTCTGAAAACAAAGAGAAAACATTTTAGTTCTATTTTTTAAAAATCAAAAGAAAGTACTGAGCTGGGGGTATAGCTCAGTGGTCGAGAACTTACAAGGCCCTAAATTCAATCCCCAGCAACACACACATACATACATACACACAAGTATTTGTACAATAAATGTATATTTTGAGTAATTACTTGATTTAATAAAAATACAATGTTTCCTTCATGGAATAACAAAATATTTAATTATGTTTAAAGATGTATGAAGGACATATCCTTTATGGTTTACTATAATTTCATTATAATAATGATTAATTAGATTTGAATCTAGAACACATAAGTAAGTAACTATTGTCTCTAAATACTTGACCCTATTGAGTCCACAGATAATTTATAATGATCAATGGAAAACAATAGTCAGTTATCTTTTCTATATGAAGATTCTCTGTTAATTTCTGGATAACCTTTTAGGTTTTTTTCTTTTATTTTAAAAATATTTTAATGATATAGTCCAGTGTGCCTATGGAAATTTCCTTGAACTTTATCATCTGTTTAACCTGTAAAGATCACTTACAAATCATACTTATTTGAAGACACATTTGTTCTGTAACTCCTATGACTTGGAATAATAATCTTTAAAATATTGAAGATGTGCCAATTGCCTTTATGATGGTACAAAAACAATCCACATTCAGTAGCAACAGGACTTTGAATCCTGATCTTTTCCTGGACTTGCACTATGCTACAGTGTGATCCTCCCTGAGGCTGGGCAGCAGCAGTGCACCGCACCTTACAGTCAGCCGTGGTTAGGTATATTAAATGCGTTTTTGCCTTACGACATTTTCAAGCATCTGTATATTTATACATGTCTACTTTATGGCTATATTTTTTATTCTTACTGGTCTTGTTTTATTTACATAGTCAGATGAAGTTAGTTTCTCAGATGTGGTTGTAACCACCTATACAATCATGACGAGTGACTTTTGGCTTTTCCTAGGAGAAAAGATATTCTCCATAGAAGATATATGGAAATGTTTATATAATTTTTTGAGTAATATAGGAAATAATTTGGGGGTATTTCTAAAGGATATAAAAGAAGCAAAGTTAAGACTGAATTGGTTAATTAATTATATAAGTTCCATTCTTCAAACTATTTAAGAGATTTATTCCTATATGTTAATTATTTTTAGGGAAAATTTATGACAAGTGGATTTTACTATTATATGTTCTATATTTTAATCCATACAATAAATTAAAGCATATTCTATATGTGCATATTTTCTGCAATATTCCCAAATGTGTTTTTGTGCAAATTGTCATGAAGATTTCAAGCCCCTACCATATCTGAAGACCTTTGCACTTGCTGTGGAAATGCAGAGAAAGGTCAGGTTATTTCACCAGGTTATTTATGTTTTCACCATCTAAGCATCTGTCCTATTCACCTATCCATCTATCCATCAGTTTGTATATATAGCATGTTGGGGTTTAAAATACTAGTAAAGATCATAAGGATAATTAGTTGTATATACTAAATATTTAATATATATATAAATGCATATGTGTAGATACCATGTGTATATGTTTAGATATAAATATCCAGTGTGTAAGTATATAAGCATAAATGGTCACATAAAACCAGTATTCTTAGAGAAAATGGATCACTTACTCAGCACGATGGGGAGGAAGTTCACTGATCTTTTTATCATCATCTTTTTCTCTAGGGTCTTTCAAAACAAAATCAACTAAAAGAAAAGCAAAAAGTTTTGATAAATAACCTTGTATTAATTACAGTATATTTCTAAGCAATCACAAAACTAATCCTATTAAATTGATCACTTAAATTATGTTAAAAATTTTTTTAATAATTGGCAATTGGAGCATTTATGAAGAAAATTTAAAAATTATGAGAAAATTTATCAGGTCTATGTCTTTGAGATCTTATTTTCTCTTTCTTAACAATGTGTCCCTGTTCTTTCATTTAAAAATGGTAATTGCTTTTAGTATTACTTTTTGTTTTATAGCTATCTCACCAAAAGTGTTCTTATTGAATTGAAGGTCAGCAAAAGAGAGAAGTAGTTTTCTTTCACTGAAGAAGGCACATACTAACTTTGTTGTCCTCTTTTAAATAGCATAAGAACATAAAATAACCTTGTTATAAATTCAATAAAGTAAGCTACCTCTGCTTCTGTTGTCTGTGGTCTTTAATTCACAACTAATTCTAATTCTTCTGCCTGTCTGTCAAGAATCTCTTTGTAGAATGCAAATATGCTATTACCCCTTTGTTTAGAATCCTTCAGAGACTGTCCATAACCTTTAAATTCTTTAAAAAGGAATGTAAGGCACTTCAAACAGTGTCCCCTTCCCAAATGACACCCTACACTTTGGCCACCAGAACTGCCATTGCTCATGTCATTTCCTAGATCCAATGAACATGTCCCTCGTCCTCCAAGACTCAGGTTAGGGACCTCCAGAAATCTTCCTAACAAGAGAGATGACCTCTCCTCTCTTACACTGTGTCCTCCAGCTCTCTTCTCATTGCACTTACTACTGCACTTTATAGTGAGTGATTTGTCCATCTCCTTCATTATACTCTTCGGCTCTTTATATTACATTACACTGGCTCTGTATATACATTATACTATCTGACTCTTTATATTACTCAATAAAAGCCTTAAGTGCAACAAATGCTGTCCCCTGGAAGGGTCATCAATTCACTGCAAAGTGTTATGATTTCTCCAACTTTGAACAGAGCATCTATTATACCAGATTCATTACCATGACCAATTGGAGAACGCTTTTCAGAAGTACAAGTTTCAAGGTCCTCCCTCCAGTGATTTTTATTGAGGTTGGGCTAGAAATCAGTATTTTAAAAATGATTCTTACTATCCAGTCAGACTTAGGATCATTCTATTGGCCTACCATAGGTCAACAAGATTTTTATGCAAAGAATCAGATTGTAACTACTTTCAACTTTGTGAGCTTCAAGGTCACTGTTACAACTATTCAATTCTGCTCTTGTTGCTCAAAGGCAGCCATAGATAATGTGCAAATAAATGAATGTGGATATTTCAATAAAACTTGGTTCACAAAATAGGCAGTGGCCAGATTTGGCCTCTAAGCTGTAGTTTGCCAATTTCTGGTCCGTAGTCACAGGTAATTAATCATATTTAAATCTATGAAATCATTAATATTAACATTCAGCATTAATGCTTAAACTTTTAGATACTTATTCATATATGTATGACTCATCTCTCACACCTACATCATGAGATCCTTGAAAGAAGGGACCATCTTGCAGGGAGGTACTATCTCCTAAGTGCCCAATGCCTTGCATAAATAAGGCAATAAAATTTTTGAAGCCTGGCTTGGTACTAACGCCTGTAATACAGTACTTGAGAGGCTGAAACAGGAAGATCAGAGGTTGAAGGCCAGGATACACTAACCTAGCAAGACCTTGTTTCAAAATAAAATAGGGCTGGGGGTGTAGCTCGGTGGTAGAATGCCCCTGGGTTCAATCCCCACTACTGAAAAATAAGTAAGACTGATTTTTAAAATATACTTTTATTGGTACATTGTGACTTTACATAATAAGGAGGTTCAGAGTGATAGAAACACACGTGCACTTAGTGTTTTTCCCTCCAAATCCCATCCCACTCTCTCCCCTGCCCCATATATATTACTGAGATTGGCGTCGATAACTTCATATACGTACATAGCATTATTTGAACTGTTTCCTTCATTGCGTCTCCTCCCCCACCCCCACTTCTCATCCCTAATTTCCTTCCACTGTTCTATTTGTATCTCTCCTCATTTATATGAAGTTCCTTTTCTTTCTCAATTTCTCTCTAGATTCTACATATGAGAGAAAACATAAAACCCTTTACTTTCTGAGAATGACTGGTATCACTTATCATTTTAACTTCCTGTACTTCATTAATAAAATTTGTCTAAGATATTATGTAACAACCATGTAAGAAACAACATAATTAATAGTAAATAGTTTCAAGTATTAAGTATTAACTTTCACTATAAAAATTATCTTTAATGTGACACATATTCAAATTACAAAGCAGAGATAATAGCAACTTGCCTATGGATTTCTTTACACTAAGAAGATAATCTTCTCTCATTTCATCAGATAATACAATTATGCTGTCAGTGAGGACTTTCAGGTGTTGCGGGACTAAACTTAGCACGTGTTCTAGCCACGAATCTTCCATCGGGGCAACATGGTCCGTATCAATTCCATGGTGAATATAATAATAATACCTCTACAAAAAGAAGATAGGGGAAATATAGATGGGCTTAGTACTATAAAAAGAGGTGCGTTTGTCAAAATATAAAACCACTGAGAAAACAGAAAAATTCAAATTTTAGGAAAGCTAAGTATTTATAAATCATAAAAACTATTCAGTGCAATTTATGTAAACATTATTTGAGATCTCTTAAATTCAAAATATATATGCTATTTCATGAAAATTAAAGCTTATCTTAGTTCATAACTATACTATAAAATACCATGTTCTATTATTAAATATACAATGTACTCATTAATAGAATGTATGCTGAATTAGAGCTTAGTGTTTTTTGTTTGTTTGTTTGTTTATCTTTTTTTTTTTTTTTTTTCTGTACTGGGGACTGAACTCAGGGGCATTCTACCTCAGGGCTACACTCCTAGCCCTATTTTTTATTCTTTATTTTGAAACAGGGTCTCACTAAGTTGCGGAGTGCCTCACTAGGTAGCTGAGGCTGGCCGCGAACCCGGATCCTCCAGTCTCAAGCTTAGTTTTTATAAAGTTTTGAAAATATGGTATTTTTTTTATTATTGATAATGAGAAGTAGATCTTAAAACCAGCTAGCAAATCAGTATCTCTATACATCAGTCCCCAAAATATTATATAATAGAATTTAGGAAACTTCTAAGCTGGGCATGGTGGCCCACACTTGTAATCCCAGCATTTGGGAGGCTGAGACCAGAGGATCCATGTTCATGGCCAGCCTCAGCTACCTAGTGAGGCACTCCACAACTTAGTGAGACAGTGTTTCAAAAATAAAGAATAAAAAAATAGGGCTGGGGGTGTAACTCAGAGGTAGAATGTCCTTGGGCTCAATCCCCAGTACCGCAAAAAAAAAAAAAAAAAATTAGGAAACTTCTAATTGTTCTGTTAATATTCTTTATAAAGTCTATTATGTGAGTTCATAAAACATTCATTTAAAACCTGAAATTATTTCTCTAATGATGGATATTTAACTTCAATATATTTCCATAAATATCTACATGGTACTTAGAAAAATATTTAAGCCTCAAAATGCTTCCAAATTAGCACTATTAAAGTCTTTTATAAAAAAAGTCTTTTATATTTACATTTTCAAATTTACTTATGTATTGAAATACATAAGTAGAGAATACATAAGTTGAAGAATTATTATGTCCAAAGGAAGTCAATATGCTTTGTAAAATGTACATTATATAGCTAAGATAATTTTTCATAAAATAATGAAGGCATGTAAAAGCTATACATGACTGAGCCTAACTTTAAGATAGGAAGGAAATAAATTTGAGATTCTTTAATTGTGGTCTTAGACTTAGATGGCAAGAAAGAGAATGATTTTCTTCTTTAATTCAGTGGAGCAATTTTACGGAACTCTGCATTTATGCCTAAATCCCCAGAGTTCTACAAGGAAGGAGCACAAAATAATTTCAAAGATATAAAAGTATCTACAGGCATATCTCTTATTTTTATTCTACTGACAAACGAAACAGTTTGTTACCAATATGTCTTTCTCTATTGCAGAAGTGGTCGCTTTTGAAATTATGTTTTCATCAGCAGCAGCTGAGTCTAAACTAGTATCTTGTTGCCTAAGAAAATGATAAACACAATATTCAAAAGTATAGAAAGGGCAGTTTGAACATAAGGCAATAGATAGAAAAACATCAGGACTATTTTCTATTAAACAGTGAGAAAAATGAATTATTAAACATTTTATAAATTATATATATATGTATGTATATATATTTGTATCATACTATATTCCTCCTCAAATACTTTCTCTGTATTTTTGGGAGGACAATTATATTGCAAGTGATTTCCAAGACTTAATTCAAAGGTCACATCCTTTTTGATAGCCTTTATCCATTCTCCTTCATTACTCCAAAATCAAGCCTGCTCTTCTTTGAACTTACAAAGTAAATTCTCACATTACTACTAAAATATGTATGGCTCTTTATGAATATGAGTTTTTAAAGAAACACTTGAAAGAAAGGAGTTTAAATGCTGTTTTGCGGAAAAAAAAAAAAAAAAAAACAGATACCCTCTTTAGATAAAGCCTTTCCTCTGATTCCTAGTTATAAAAGTTACCAATAAATGACAGGAAGCTCATGTGGTTCTATACATTTCTGTTTGGTATGTGTTTATATAATACTATAATGTTTACAACTATAATTCAATTTAAAATCTATGCCAGATATGAGCCATATCTTGTGACTTTTTCTGAGGCTACTGTACAGACAGGCACAATTTAAATCTTCAGGAAAATTAACAAGGTTTTCTGGAAGAGTTTTAAAGCTCTTTAGCATTGTATTTATTATTCTCTAAATTTCAGTTATGTCTAGGATGATACAGGTTAGTGATGCTATATAATAAAATATTCCCTCCCACTGTCTGGTGAGTGGAGACTGGAGGTTCATTGCATATCTAAGATACCATACAAAGCAAGTACTCAGAATTACTCTTTTTATTCACCTTTTTTGGGGGGAGGGGTACTGGGGATTGAACTCAGGGGTATTCCACCTCCAAGCTATACCCCCAGCCCTATTTTTTTATTCTTTATTTTGAAACAGGGTCTCACTAAGTTGCGGAGTGCCTCACTAGGTAGCTGAGGCTAGCTGCGAACCCGGATCCTCCCATCTCAGCCTCCCAAATGCTGCGATTACAAGCGTGCACCACCACGCCCGGCTTAATTCACCTTTTGAAAATCTAGGAATCTAATATTTTGTAAACTTCACCCTTATCCTTTTAAACTATATGAGCAACATATGCAGAAATTAGGGAGTAAGCGGGATACCAGAGAGACTTCAGATAATGGAGGAGAAACTTCAGTGGAGCCAGGGAGACGGTCTAGGGGAAGGGGGGTGGGGAGGAAGAATCAATGAAGTAATTATCTCCATCAACATTCTGTACATATGTGAAAATACCAATGTCAATCTCAATACCTACATGGAGAGGGGGAATTGAAGAGGGAGCTGGGGGAAAGCCCACCAAGTGCTGTGTGCATGTATGTCGCCATCACTATGAGCTGC
>PVLC010045649.1:0-11725 GCA_004027655.1 Graphiurus murinus | reverse complement strand
TGGTGCTGGGGATTGAACTCAGAGGCATTCTACCTCCGAGCTATACCCCCAGCCCTATTTTTTATTCTTTATTTTGAAACCGAGTCTCACTAAGTTGCAGAGTGCCTCACTAGGTAGCTGAGGCTGGCCTCGAACCCGGATCCTCCGGTCTCAGCCTCCCGAATGCTAGGATTACAAGCGTGCGCCACCACGCCCGGCTAGCCCTATTTTATTTCTTATATGAAAACAGGGTCTCACAAAGTTGCTGAGGTTGGCTGCAAACCTGTGATCCTCCTGTCTCAGCCTTCCTGCCCTCTTTATCATTATAAACAGGAGAGTTCACTTTAGGTGTGTGTGTGTGTGTGTGTGTGTGTGTGTGTAGGGAGTGGGGGGGGGGCAGAGAATGTTAAGCGCGTCAGCGCCTCCTCCCAGGATCTGCCGAGTTCTGAGTTCCGATGCAGGGAAGCCAGGGCCGGGCTCCCACCGGGCCAAAGTACAAGGGAGCCAGACAGCTCCTGGTGCCCGGCTGGGCTTCCATCCTGTTTGCAACCAGCCCAAGGAAGCTCAGCAGACCCCTCCCCCATTTTACAGTCTTTACCTCCGACCCCTCCCTCCCTCCCCAGGTGCTGGAACCCCAGCCACAAGGGCAGGTTGAAAATCGCCCCCATCTTTGCCAAGTGAACGGGCAGCGGGCTGGCCAGACGCAGGTCCCGCCTGCGGCGACAGTGCCTCAGCCTTCTCCGGTGGCCTTCTGCCACACTCTCCCTGTGTGTCGCGTCTTCTGTCCTCGGGGAGAGCAGGTGAGCGGGGGATCAGTGTCCTGCGTGGAAAGGCGCCCCCTCCGTGGCTCCGGCCAGTTTCCCCCCCAGGCAGAAAGGCCAAAGCCGTCCTCACCGTGGGACCCCAGAGCCCCCAGCCCAGGGCCCCTGCTGGCTGGTTCCCGTGTCCCCCTCGCCTCTCCTCTGAGCTGAGGTCAGCCCCCTTTTGTGGCGTTCTGGGGGCTCCCTGCTTCACTTAGCAGCTTCCTGTCTGGGTAGAAAAAGAGCTTCTGGTGTGAGTCCTCTGCTCGACCCGGGCCCTGGACAGCGACGGCCTCTGCTGCAGATACCGTCCGGCCTCCGGCTCCAAGGCGCTGGACCTGCACAGAATGACCAGTGACCCCCCAGACAAGGAAATGCTTGTGTACACGGACTCCCTGCGCCCCTCCTCCCCAGGGGGACCTTGGGTACCACCGACTTGTCCATTGTGAGCCTTTCCTCCACATTTCTGGCCTGTCCCCTCCCCTCAGGCCCACGGGCCAGCCAGGCAATTAAACATAGACTGAAGCCAGGCATGGGGGGCTAGGCCAGTAATCCCAGGACTTGGGAGGCTGAGATAGGAGGATCGCAGGTTCAAAGACAGTCTCAGCAAGTAGTGAGACTCTCATCAACCTAGCGAGACTCTGTTTCCAAATAAGAAATAAAATCAGGCTGGGGGTGTAGCTCGGAGGTACAATGCTTCCGGGTTCAATCCCCAGTATCAAAAAGAAAGAAAGAAAAGAAAAGAAATACTACAAATGGCCTTGGCGCCGGGCTGGCAGGGCACGGCTCTCGTCGGGAGCAGCTCTTGCAGCAGTGACTTTCCCAGAGGCACCAAGTCTTCAGCAGTGACTCTCCCAGAGGCACCAAGTAGCCTTAGCTCAGCAGCCCTCCCGCCCGCAGGTCGGCCTCCCTCTCTGAGCCCCGTGGCCCCACCGTTCCGGGTCTCCTCTCCTACCACCCGGCTCCTCCGGGTTAAACGGGCTCCACACAGGCGCTCCTGTGAGGGGCGCAGGGCCTGGTTTCTGCCCCGTGTGAGCTTGAGCGCCCCCCAACCTGGCACGTTGTCCTGTCCCATTCGAGTTCTGTGTCTTTTTCTTTTTCTTTTTTTTTTGGTTCTGGGGATTGAACCCAGCATTCTTACCTCCAAGCAACACCCCTAGCCCCCCCCCCTTTTTTTTTTTTGCGGTACTAGGGATTGAACTCAGGGGCGTTCTACCTCCAAGCTACACCCCCAGCCCTATTTTTATTCTTTATTTTGAAACCGGGTCTCACTAAGTTGTGGAGTGCCTCACTAAGTAGCTGAGGCTGGCCGTGAACCCAGATCCTCCAGTCTCAGCCTCCCGAATGCTGGGATTACAAGCGTGCGCCACCACACCCGGCTAGCCCTTTTAATTAATTAATTAATTTTTAAAATTTTGAAACAGGGTCTCATTAGGTTGCCGAGGGCCTTGCTAAGTTGCTGAGGTTGGTCTTGAACCTGTGATCCTCCTGTCTCAGCCACCCGAGTATTGGGATCACGAGTGTGTGCCACCACAGCCCGCTACTTCTTTTCCTTCTATGAAGTCTAAGACCCCTGCTGTCATTTCCCCTGACGCAAGGACACTGCTCCTCCTCCTCGGTCTGCTTTCCCCGGCCATGTCTGTGTCAAGCTCGCTGTATCCCCAGCGCCCGGCGCAGCAAATACTTATATTTTCCATGAACAAATAAATGGCTGTGTAAGCGTTCCCCACTGGATTATATTCTCCTTGAGAGCAGAAAAAAAGTTGGCCTTCGTATTCCCACGCGCTCAGCATGTTTCGTAAATCGCTGCTGCTACACTGAACCGAACGGTTAAGACCTATCTCCAGCACATCTTCAGAATTAAAGCGAACCCCGGGAGGGCCTGGATCCAGGCTGCTGGGCAGCTTTCTGGTTGGAAGATTCCTGAAATCTTGGATGATTTGGAAGTGCAGGGAATTCTAGGAGGAGTTAGCAGTGGAGACCTTCAGCTCTGGCTTCCTTCTTTCCTTTCTTCCTTTCCTCCTTCTGTACTGGGTTGAACCCAGGAGCTGTCAGTCTGCACGGACACTGAAATTTTAATTTCATGTCTCAAAATAGTTTTCTTCTTCTTTTGTGTGTATGGTACTGGGGATGGAACTCAGGACATTCTACCTCTGAGCTACACCCGAAGCCCTTTTTATTTTTTCTTTTCAAGCAGGGTCTTGCTAGGTTGCTAAGAGTCTCGCTAAGTTGCTGAGGCTTGCCTCAAACCTGTGATCTTCCTGTTTCTGTCTCTCAAGTACTGAAATTACAGGCATGCATCACCACGCCCAGCTAAAAAGTATTATTATTATCATCATCATTATCACTATTATTATTTTATTTTGGCTTTTTCCTTCCTAGCCACTAAAAATGTAAAAACCATTGGTAGCTTGTGGGCAGCAGGCTTGGTCTGGCGTGGGGTGAGTTTGAGGCCCTTGGCCCGGAAGGATACAGGACACACGGGAGCTGTGGTCTTTGGTACCTTCAGCCTCCCTCCCCACTGTAACCCTAGCAACCGAGTCTCTGGTGTGCGGGAGTGGAGAGAGTTTGAGAGGACCAGGTTCTGTTAAAACAGCCACTGAAGCCGGGCGTGGAGGCACATGCCTGAATCCCAGTACTTGGGAGGCTGAGACAGGAGGATCACAGGTTTGTGGCCAGCCTCAGCAACTTAGCAAGGCCCAGTTTCAAAGTCAAAATAAAAAGGGCTGGCAGTGTGGCTTAAAGACAGAATGCTCCTGGGTTCAATCCCCAGTACTCCCTCCACCCAAAAAAAGGATGGTTACTAGTTTAATATCTTTTAAGCTCAAACACATTTTATTTGAATCCAAGAAAAATGTATTCTGAGCCGGATGTGGTGGCACATGCTTGTAATCCCAGTACTTGGGAGGCTGAGACTGGAGGATCTGGGTCCATGGCCAGTCTCAGCTACTTAGTGAGGCCCTCTGCAACTTAGTAAGACCCTGTTTCAAAATAAAGAATAAAGCCGGGCGTGGTGGCGCACGCTTGTAATCCCAGCATTCGGGAGGCTGAGACCGGAGGATCTGGGTTCGCGGCCAGCCTCAGCTACCTAGTGAGGCACTCTGCAACTTAGTGAGACTGGTTTCAAGATAAAGAATAAAAAGTAGGGCTGGGGGTGTAGCTCGGAGGTAGAATGCCCCTGAGTTCAATCCCCAGTACCGCAAAACAACAACAACAACAACAACAAAAAAAAAAAGAATAAAAAATAGGGCTAGGGGTGTAGCTCGGAGGTAAAATGCCCCTGGGTTCCATCCCCAGTACCACTAAAAAAAAAAAAGTATTCTGAAAATAGCCATAAAATTTTCTAATGAATACTCTTCTTCATTTTTGTTCTCTACAGTATAAAGTCTAATATTTTAATAGTAGTACTAACATTTGGCACTAGCCGGGCATGGTGGCACATGCCTGTAATCCCAGTACTTGGGAGGTTGAGACAGGAGGATTGCAGGTTCATGGCCGGCCTCAGCTACTTATCAAGGTCCTCCGCAAGTTAATGAAACCCTGTTTCCAAATAAAAAATAAAACAGGACCAAGGGTATAGCTCAGATGTAAAACGCCCCTGGGTGTCCTCACCTTGGACCCTGTGGCAAAGCTGCAGCCCCCAGGATCGGGCTTCCCCACGCGCAGCCTGAGAAGCTCCCGCAGCCTCGCTCCCCGCCCGAGCCCCGCGGACGCAGAGACTCATCGCAACCTCGGGTGCGCAAAGGGAACTCTTGGTCTGGGGTTGTGATTCTAAGGCCCAGGAATTCTGAGAAGAAACTAATAAAACATGAGCCTTCATTTTTTTCTCCTCCTCGTCCTCCTCTTCATCGTTGTCGTCCTCCTCCTGGTCTTCCTCTTCCTTTTCATCCTCTTCGTCCTCCTCGTCCTCCTCTTCCTTGTCCTCCTCTTCCTCCTCCTCCTTTTAGCCCTCCTCCTCATTCTCCTCCTTCTTCTCTTTCTCCTTTTTTAGTGCTGGGGATGTAACACAAGGGCATTCTGCCTCTAAGTTACACCCCCCAGCCTGATTTTATTTTTTACTTTGAAGCAGTGTCTCACTAAGTTGCTGAGAGTCTCACTATGTTGCTGAGGCTGTCCTTGAACCTGAGCTCCTCCTGCCTCAGCCTCCCAAGTATTGGGATTAATGGGGTACGTTACCACACCAGGCTCCACAGATGAACTTCTTGGCTCCCATCCATACTGGGATGCCCCAGGCCCTTATCACCTGTTCCATGTACCCATGTAATAATTTATTTTATCTTCCCTTCCAGTTGTGGACTTTTCAGATGTTTTGAGCCCATAAAATCACATTTTGACTTCTGATGCTTGCAGCAGGAGACGTGATTTTTTTTCTTTTCTTTTTTGTACTGGGGGTTGAACCCAGGGGCCTTCTTCCTCTGAGCTACATCCCCAGCTCCTTTTTGTTATTTTGAAAGAGGGTCTTGCTGAGTTGCTGAGGGTCTTGCGAAATTCCTGAGGCTGTCCTCGAATCTGCAATCCTCTTGTCTCAGCCTCCCAAGTACTGGGATTACAGGCATGCATCACCATGCCCAGTTTAGCCCTGATATTCTTTTTTTTTTTTTTTTTTTTTTTTTGCGGTACTGGGGATTGAACTCAGGGGCTTTCTACCTTCGAGCTATACCCCCAGCCCTATTTTTTAATCCTTATTTTGAAACCAGGTCTCACTAAGTTGCAGAGGGCCTCACTAGGTAGCTGAGGCTGGCCTCGAACCTGGATCCTCTGGTCTCAGCCTCCCGAATGCTGGAATTACAGGCATGCACCACCACGCCCGGCTCAGCCCTGATATTCTGAATGGCCTGGACTGGGAGGTTGAGCTGGCAGCTGGTTCTCATCCATCGTGGTATCTACAGGGTCATTCACAAGGCCTGGCTCTGCAGGGTCGCTCAACAGTGCATGCTGAGTGAGTGAAAGAAGACACTTTGTAATTCTGCCCGTCTCAGGATCTCTCAAATCCCAGCCTGGGCGAATTATTCTAGATGCAAAATTCTTCTCATTAGCATTTTTCTGCGTTTTATGCAAAATCCTCCCCAAAGGAAGGGTCCAGAAGGGCCCCAAGACCCAATGAGTTTGTTAAGTGCAAACACATTTAGAGAGTAACCATGCTCTTTGGCATTTCAAGTATCTGAGATACCCCACAGTTAGAGACCCGTTCAAACCAAATCCCCTAAACTCACTGGACCATGGAAACTTTGTTTCTCAGAGCATCTCCCAGGATTTGAAAACTGAGTCTGTGCATTTTGTGTTCTTATTTATAAAATATAGTAACGCAATGCGATGCTTCAACAGGATTCTCTTAGCTGGCGGCACTGGCAGGCAGAGTTAGGTCTAGCAATGCTGACGTGCACGGAAGGAGATGCTTTGCAAGACACAGATGCACCTGTCAACGCCCTCACACAGGTCCCCATGACACAGCACCCACTGGCAGGTCCATTCACGGGCTCATTGATTCAGTCAACAAACACTGTTGTGGGCACTTGGTACACAACAGTGGGCAAAGCATCTGAGCAAAGGGGGGCTTGTCTTCTCTGTGTAGATATAAAGAAATGAACCGCTACAACTGTGAACCCCAACACCTTCTAAGTCGTCCTTAAGCGAAGGGAGACTGTTAGGATACTTAAAGCTTCCATCCTAGCCAGGAGTGGTGGGGCGCACCTGTAATCCCAGTACTTGGGAGGCTGAGACAGATTTGAGGATCGCAGATTTGAGGCCAGACTCAGCAACTTAGTGAGGCCCTCGGCAACTTAGGGAAACCCTGTTTCGAAATAAAAAATAAAATAGGACTGGAGGTAGAACACCCCTTGGTTCAATCCCCAGTTACCCCCTCCCCCCCCCACACACAACACATTCCTGCTCACAAATAGATTTTTTTTTTTTTTTTTTTTGCGGTACTGGGGATGGAACCCAGGGCCATTCCGAGCTACACTCCCAGCCCTATTTTTTATTCTTTATTTTGAAACCGAGTCTCACTAAGTTGCGGAGCGCCTCACTAATCAGCTGAGGCTGGCCACGAACCCGGATCCTCCGGTCTCAGCCTCCCAAATGCTGGAATTACAAGCGTGTGCCACCACATCCAACTTACAAATAGATGGTTTAATGATATAAATTTATTTCTGTGGTGTGCATGTATGCCTCTACTATCTTATACCTAACAAACATGTATGATTACAATGCACCATAAAAAAAATTATTTCTATGTAGGTGGGGCTCTCCATAGGTATGCTTGTTTTATACAAACAATATGTCCTGGAAAGAGTTTGTATAAATTTGAAAAATTCAAGTATAATCCTATTATCCAACATACAGACTATTTTTTTTCAGGTGTTTAAACTTCATTTCTAATTTTTTTTTTTTGTACTGGGGATTAAATCTAGGGGCATTCTACCTCTAAGCTACACTCCGAACCTTATTTAATTTTTTACTTTGAAACAGGGTTTCCCTAAGTTGCTGAGGGCCTTGCTAAATTGCTAAAGTTGGCCTCAAACCTGTGATCCTCCTGTCTCAGCCTCCCAAGTACTGGGATTACAAGTGTTCATCACCACACTTGGCTATAAATGATTTTTTTTTTTTTTTTTTTGCGGTACTGGGGTTGAACTCAGGGGCATTCTACCTCCGAGCTATAACCCCAGCCCTATTTTTTATTCTTTATTTTGAAACTGGGTCTTACTAAGTTTCGGAGTGCCTCACTAGGTAGCTGAGGCTGGCCGAGAACCCAGATCCTCCGGTCTCAGCCTCCCAATTACTGGGATTACAAGCGTGTGGGGTGGAGGAGGGGCTCTGCTTGCATCCCCTGGACCCTGGTGACCCTTCCCACTAACTCCTCCCCCACATTTGTCTTGCGGGGGAGTGGGCCAGGCCAGGTGAGCGCTGAGGCAGCCCCCAGGAGACTCCGCACACACCCCTTCTCCTCTTCCTCCAGGCCCTGGTGCAGAGCCACCTGGCCCACAGCCGCACCCTGCACACAGGACTTTGTCCCTAAGGGCTTTCTTACGGCAGGGCGCACTGTCACCTACCGGGCTTTGCAGCGATGGCTGCGGGTGCCTGGACGGGGAGCGCGCTGAGCATCCCAGCCTGCGGGAGGAGGGGCAGGAGGAGCAGCAGCTGGAGGGGCTGGGGGAGGACACGACCCACGGAAGGCAACTCGAGCAGATGTTTGCAGCAGCAGATGGCCGCGAGAGGAGGAGGGCAGGCCGGGCCTCTGCAGCTGCGGAGCGCGTAGCCTACTGTCCGCCTCTGCGCGTGGATCCCGGGCATCGGCTTGCGCATGCTCTGAACTGTTGCCCAGACCTGCGCTACGCTACTCAGCGTCCACCCGGGTATGCCGCCACACGGTCTCGCTAGGTTGCTGAGAGTCTTGCTAAGTAGTTGAGGCTGGCCTCGAACCTGCGATCCTCCTGTCTCAGCCTCCCAAGCACTGGGATCACAGGCGTGCGTGTGTCACCACGCCCGCTGGGCTAAGTTTCTTTTATTTTTCATTCATTGGCTCGCTCAGCTGGGGGCTTTCCTGCTAGAGGAGACTGTTCCCAGGCCGTGGGGCCCTTCAAATCCCGAACAGAATCCCCTTCAGGATGGGCTCAGAAGCAGGCCAGTGTGGCCCGGGCATAGTGGCAGAGACTTTTTTTTTTTTTTTTTTCAGTACTGGGGATTGAACCCAGAGTGCCCTACCACTGACTACACCCCCAGCCCTTTTTTTCTTTTTTATGTTGAGACAGGGTCTTGCTAAGTTGCCCAGACTGGCCTCAAACCTGCGATCCTCCTGCCTCAGCTTCCCGAGTAGCTGAGAGCACAGAGTACCTCGCTGTGCGGGGTACAGCAGACAGTCTACTCCTTAATCTCAGGGACAGTGTTATACCCCGGCAGGCGGAACATGGGGTGGGGTGATGTAGGGGGCAGAGGGCAGGAGGTGACAGGTCAGGGGTGCCACCCCCTGCTTCACTGCAGAGCATCGGGAAGCTCTGCTGTACCTCAGAATCCTCCTTAACCCAGCTCTCAGGACACTGCCTCTGGTCACTCGGGGTTGGCTCTGAGTGGGAGAGGGACCTCGGGGCACTGGCCTCGCTCTGGCTCCAGGGCCTCTGTGCCTCTGGAGAAGCCCCTCTGCCCAGCTGGGAGAAAAGAAAACCCACGTCATCCTGGGGATTGGGTCCCGTTTTTTCTTGGCTGTGTGAGAAACAATTATATCTCTTCTGCCTAGTGAGGCACTCTGCAACTTAGTGAGACCCTGTTTCAAAATAAAGAATAAGAAACAGGGCTGGGGATATAGCTCGGAGGTAGAATGCCCCTGAGTTCAACCCCCAGTACAAAAAAAAAAAAAAAAAAAAAAAAAAAAAAAAAAAAAAAAAAAGGAATAGCTTGCCTTGGGTTCCATGTTGTAAAACTGCCATTGTGTAACTTTACGTGGTTTTTTTTTTTTTTTTTTTTTTTTTTGCTGTACTGGGGATTGAACCCAGGAGCATTCTACCTCCAAGCTACACCCCCCAGCCTTATGTTTTATTTTGAAACAGGGTCTCACTAAGTTGTGGTGGGCCTTACTAAGTGGCTGAGGCTGGCCAATCCTCCAGTCTCAGCCTCCCAAGTACTGGGATTACAAAGGCGCGCCACCAAGCCCTGCGGTGTGCTTGTATTTTGTAAAGATAGCATTTCCTGGAAATTGTGGGTGCCAGCCCCTCCCCTGACACCCCCTTCAGCCAATGGCGTAAAGACTGTGAGGCTGTGTTCCCACCAATAGGAGCGCAGCACAGAAGCCCCCGCTGAACATTAAACGCTCAGCAAGCTTCCTCCATGCTGTTCTTGCACACCTGACTTTACTGGTGGTGGGATCCCTTTTTGCTTTTGCAAAAAGTAAAATTTGCCTTGTTGAGCTGCTTTCAAATACATTTTTTTTTTTTTTACAATGCCATAAAAATGTACTTCTGACAGCTGAACACTGGAGTAGCTGGTGAGAGCTAGGCGTGGCGGTGCATGTCTGTAATCCCAGTACTTGGAAGGCTGAGACAGGAGGACTGGAGGTTCAAGACCAGCCCCAGCAACTGAGTGAGATTCTCAGCAACCTAGCGAGACCCTGTTTCAAAACTAAAACCAAAAAGGGCTGAGGGTGCAGCTCAGAGGTAGAATGCCCCTGGGTTCAGGCCCCAGTAACACACACACACACACACACACACACACACACACACACACATACACACACACGATCCTGCCTTGGCTACAACGGAAATCCAGAACCGCACTCCGGGGCCTTCCCAGCCTTAGCAGGAAACCAGCCACACTGCGTTGAGACTGAGGTGTGGGGTGGCCGGGAGCCATGGAGAAATGACAGTGTCGATGACGAAAGCCAGCCCTGCAGTGCTGACCGGAGCCCTGAGCTCGGAAGGTAACGAGTCCAGCCCATACGACCTGGAAGGAACCACCTTGTCATTCACCGTTGTCAGGCACAAATCTGACTTCCGGCCAGACTCTGGTCCACCCGGAGGCTGCTAAGACTGTCACAGTGCTGGGATTCAGCCCCAGGCACCCTGGGTTCAAAGTTGAGCTGCTACCCGCTACACTACAAGACAAAACAAGATGAAAGCCGTTTTTTTCCCCCAGCACGCTGACAATAAATAATAGGCTTGATGGCCTCGGGCGCTGGCCAATCCCTGGGGGCGTCTGCCCCTCCATACCCAGGGAGAGGGAGCCTTTCATCTTATCTGTGTTTATTTTGTCATGCAAAAGGAGTCCTGCAACCGCTGGAGCCCATAACTCATTTAAAAAGAAAGAGAAAGTGGAAGGGTGGGGTAGAGAAACCAGGATGAACAGAAACGGGTTCTGAGATCCCAGTCACACTGCCGCTGACACAGGCAGACCAGGACAGTGTCCCGTCTTGGGGAAGTTGGTCTTTATCATTTTTATTCTCCCTCCTCCTCCTCCTCCTCCTCCTCCTCCTCCTCCCTCTTCTCCTCCTCTTCCTCCTCCTTCTCCTTGCAGTACTGGGGATTGAACTCACAAATGTTCAACCTCCAAGCTACACCCCCAAGCTCTATTATATTTATTTAGAAACAAGGTCTCACTAATTGCTGAGGGCCTCACTAAATTGCTGAGGCTAGCCTCGAACCTGCAACCCTCCTGTTTCGAGCACCAGGGTGCGCCCAGCTGAAAGCGCATCCTTCTATCCAGCACACGTGTATTTTCTGAGGACCCCTGTGTCTCACAGTGTGACACCGCCTCTGTCCCTGCCTGGGTCAGTCCCCCTCCCGCGCCCCTTTCTGATTTCTCCTGGGCTTTTTCTCTAGAAGAGCAACATTTGTACATGGCCAAGGAGAGAGAGAGAGAGAGAGAGAGAGAGAGAGAGAGAGAGAGAGAGAGCGAGAGCGAGCGCGAGCCTGCTTTCTCCTTCCCAAAATGTTTCTGACAAAACCTGGCACTCCTGGTTCCAATCAAAATACTGAACTTTGGAACGAATTAACATTCCACAGCCCTGGCGGGGAAGAACTCGGCAGAGCCGACTGCAGCTCGCAGCCACAACAGAAATAGCTTGTCCCGGGAAGACTCCTTCTGCTAACAAGGTCGCTCCGCGGTGCTCCCGCTTTGGGCTGAGCGGCCGGGGCGGGGTGCTCCCACCGCGGGTCCGCAGAGTGGACGGGAGCCCGGGGCGGGGGCGCGGCGGAAGGTCCCTCGGCCTCCCGCCAAAGGGACAGGGGAGAAGTTACCTTCAGACCCCGAAGGAGCGAGCGCAGATGGAGCCCGGGTTCCACCCAGCCCGCCTGGGCGCCGCTCCCTCCCGGAGCGCGAGGTGCGGCCTGAGCAGGTGGGCGCCCCCCGGGCTGTCTTTGCCTCGCAGAGCGTTCCAGAACTCAACGCCGGCTCTGGAGAGCTGGGAGCCAGGTTGTGGGGGAACAAAGAAGCCTGCCATCACGTCTCCTCCTCCTCCTCCT
>PVLC010045648.1:0-11680 GCA_004027655.1 Graphiurus murinus | reverse complement strand
TTAAAAATTATATATATTTTATTCTGTCAGCTATACTATTTTAAGCAGAAAGGATATTCCTAAAATAGTTTGGTAGGCTTCTAGATTCCCAACTATATTTGAGCTTTTTGATAGATTCCAATATACTTACTTCCATTAGTTTATATTGAACAGATAGTGATATTTCATGATTAAAATATGTCAAAGCATTAATTATCTTAAGTAAATATTCTCCTCTCTCTTTCAGCCTTTCTCATTCTCTCACATTCCAGCAATAGGTTATACCATCAGAAAGTACATCCGAGATGCTAGCAACTTGCTGTTAGACTTCCAAGCCTTTAAAACCCTGAAAAATAAATTTCTAATCTTTATAAATTACCCATTCTACAGTATTCTGTTATAGCAACACAAAACTAAGATATCATCTCAAGTGATTATTGGTATAATGTTTGTCCTTCTTTTTAAATAGCTAAGTTGAGCTGGGCATGGTGGTGCACGCTTGTAATCCCAGCATTCGGGAGGCTGAGACCGGAGGATCCAGGTTCGCGGCCAGCCTCAGCTACCTAGTGAGGCACTCCGCAACTTAGTGAGACCTGGTTTCAAAATAAAGAATAAAAAATAGGGCTGGGGGTATAGCTCGGAGGTAGAATGACCCTGAGTTTAATCCCCAGTACTGCAAATATATATATATGGTGTTTTATTTTCCCCCTGGTTATTTCAAATTTTTTCCTCTTTTATGATTTTCTAGAGTTTGAACATACTATGCCTAGATGTAGATGTTTTAGTAGTTAGCCTGCATGCTTTTCCCTGGGTTTTTTAGTTTGGTGGTGTGGTTTCTGCCATTTATTTTGGAAACTTTTTGGCCCTATCTTATCACTTAAAATATTTTTATACTCTTTTTCTTTTTCTTCTGGCATTCCAATTACCTTAATGTTACAACCTTTGAAACAGTCTCACAGCCCTTGCATATTATGTTTTGTTTTTTCTTTCTCAATTTGAGAAATTTACATGGATGTCTTCAAGCTCACTAATGATTTCCTCAGTTTTGACCCATCTACTGATGAACTCATCTTTTACTTTTCTTTTTTTTTAACTTCCAGCATGTCTTTTAATATTTTTAGTAAAAATTCCATCATTTTGTTATTGATCT
This sequence comes from Graphiurus murinus, assembly GCA_004027655.1. Lineage (NCBI taxonomy): Eukaryota > Metazoa > Chordata > Mammalia > Rodentia > Gliridae > Graphiurus > Graphiurus murinus. The sequence continues at coordinate 10,551 of PVLC010045648.1, read as the reverse complement.
CTGTTCATTTTGCTAATTTTTCTTGCATGTTGTCCAATTTTTAGATTCCTTAATATATTATTATTAATCATAGCTATTTTTAAACTTTCTGTCTGATAATTCCACTTGTGTTTGGCTCAGATATTTGTTTTCTCTCTAGGCTGTATTTTTCCTTGACTTTTATTGATCTTTTAACTTTTCTTTGAACTAGAGACACAATATATCAAACAATATGATCTCAAATAAATGAGCATTAGCATGAAGTTTTATGGTCTTGCTTGGAGTTGGGCTGTGTTAACTTTTTTGGTCCCAGTATGAAACCCCAAGTATAACTCTGGATTTGCCTGTCTCTCCAGGTTTTTGTGTGACAATTTTCCCGCAGATGTCAGCTCTCTGACAAATTCAATATATTTTTAATTCAATTTTGTCTTATTGTGAGGACAGAAATGAACACCTTTAAGTTCTTTACATACCAGAGATGAAACTGAAATTCTAGACAGCCCCACATTGTATCTATTAATTAGTTCTATCTTTATCACTGCACTGTAGACCATTCTAAATTCTATACACTATATGTAAATGCTATATCACAGTATCCCATGGCCTCACTTTCTAAGAATACCTGGAAGACCACGATTTTCCTTCTGGTAGTAGGAATGCAATTTTGTCTTCATAGATTAATGTGCCTTTAGGAAAACAAAGTAATCATTTACAAAATTAAAAACTAGACATACAGAAGCAATGTTTAGAATGGGTCTATAACATAGAATCAGGTAGATCAAGATGAATGATGGGCGGACAGGGAAGGCTAGGAAGGACAAAAACCAAGGACTAGAAATACATTCTGAAATGGAGCAGACACTAGAAGGAAAGAGGCCACATCACAGCTCACCATCTCTCTAAAGACACTAGAAAATACTAAAGGCTGTCAAGCCTGTGTTAAGGATCCAGCAAGAGTTAATATTTCATGAACGGAATTTACCAAAAACATTAAGGAAGTCTAGCCATACTGGATTACTATTCAGAGACTGAATTTGATGTGAAGCGGGGGTAGAGAGATGGTAGTGGCAATAGATAAGTATTTATTTAGAATGATGTAGAGCCAAACGAAGAAAGAATTATAGACCAGGAAAAAAGTTTTAAGTTGGGGCAAGATAACAGAAGCCAACTTCTCAGAATTTGAGCAAGTTCCAGTTAAAGAAAATTTTATGTTGGTGGTTAAATGTAATCAATGTCTTCAATATGCAGATAAAAATCAACCCTTGACATTGGGTGAAACTCATCCTGTAAGTACAGATAGCATGGCTCCAGACATGAAAACAATAGAACTATAGAGGCTGAAGGGTAATGCCTGGCATTAATAGAAACATGCATTTGTGTCTTCTGCTATACTAGTTTGTGGGGCGGAGGGGAGAATGAGAGAATGAATGAATGATTGTCAGATACTTCCTAGCATAATTCTGTCATTTGGAGTGTCTTTTGGCTATTTATACTAATGTTTTAACCTTACTCAACACGCTGCTTTGTATAAAGACAGTTATTTCTTCCTCAAAGACACAGAGGCTCATAAATTCATAGCTTCATGCAATAAATAATATTTTTCATAGAAAATTTGCATTTTCATGTGAACAAACTCTAAAATTATGAAGTTAGCATTTAACATGGTGAAATATTTTATAGTTTAATATGTTTTGTCACATTTTGTGGAAAAAAAGAAAAATACTAAATTATATTTAATAGTTGGAGTTACAAAGCAGTAACTAAGGGAAAGATTTTATTTTTCTTAATTTAGGAATCATTTAATTTAAAATCAGACTTAATTGACAACACTAACTCAAAATAATAACAATGGTACCAATTTTACCCAAAGTCCAACTCAGGCAAGAGAAGAACTAGAAAGAGCATCCCTATCGGAATTTCTATTCTTCCAAAAATTTTAAGTGAGAGTAAAACTTTAAATCTCTATAACATTACCAAGCTTCTTTAAACCAATTTTATGGTCAAATGAAACTAAACCACCTCATCTTTTTGATGACAGAACATATTTTATTTTATCAAAGTATGGGAGGAAATTATGTAATCATTTTTTATGAGCAAAGCCCTATATCCTACTAAGTACTTTTCACATATTTTACTTCAAATACTACTCACAAAAATACTGGAAATATTTCTATTTGAAAGGCAAAGAAAAGAAATCTGATTCTGATTAGGTAACATGTCCCTAATTTCACAAAGAGAATAAGATGATACAGGTTGATAAATTCAAATAACTATTGGATTAGAATAAATTCCTCTATTAGTCCTGATAAAATATCATTTTGAGAGAAAACAGGAACTAATATAATTAGCAAAAATAACCAAAGTAAATAAAGTTAGTCTGTACAGAAACCCTCATAACAACCTTTTCTAGCTCCTGATGAGGAATGAATACTGAGGAATGGATGGAAATGACATGCTACATTTACAATGACCTAAACATTTAATTCCAGGCTGTGTGGCTCAGGTGTGAAGTGCCTCTCACAGCCTCCTGTGTGGACCGCGTTCTCCCCACTGCAGCAGTGTCCAGAGGGCGCTCTGGGGAAGCGACTGGACCATGAGGAATCCAATGGATCTCAGTAGATTACTCCACTGAGAGCTGGGTGGACCAAGGGCAGGAGGTGGAAACTGTTGGCAGGTGGAGCACAGGAAGAAGGAGGTCACTGGGGGAATGCCCTGGCAGGGTGATTCTCATCTCTGTCTCCTTTCTTCCCCCATCCCTTTCCTTGCTGCTTGCCATGATCTAGTGGCTTTTCTCTACCACACCCTTCCGCCATGAGGCTCTGCCTCAGCCAGGGCTCGCCCAGAGTCATGAACCCAGCTAACCACAGAGTGATACCTCTGAACCCTGACCCCAGGAGACTTCTCCTCCTTTAAGGTGTCCTTCTCGGGGTTTTTGTCACAGTAACACACACAGGAACACACAGGCTGAGATAGAAAGTGATATCAGACAGATTCATACTAGTTCAAGGAAAACCGAAGTAGTCATCCTAAAATTTATTTAAGCTAAACTGTGACCTAACAGAATAAAATTCCACTTTAAAAGTACATGCAAAGATCATATTAATATTACTACCTAATATTAATATATTTAAAATTTACTAAAGTAAATTCACATCTACTAAAGTAGAAGAATTCACATTCTACTAAAGTAGAAGAGAGATACCCCTGTAGTCTTTAGTTAGATAAAAGAGCGTTTATTGTATCTTTATTATAATATAGAGTATTATTGCAAAATCTATTAGAAACACAAGAAAAGCTAATAGGAATATAATTCTGAAGTGCAAACACATGTGTCTCGTGTCTCACTTGGAAGAAGATCATCTGCTTCTTGGAGCCATGACATTGACTGGCATCTGTGTCTCTGATTCTGCCTCAAATGAATTTCTAACAAATGAAAACTGCTCATCTATGTTGCACAAAACTTCAATAGCAACAGATGCAATGCAATCAGAATATTGGAATGGAATATAAAGTCCAAGTCCAAAGTGAAACTTAATATTCAGTAAAGGTAAGGATAGGTATGAGCTCAAATCAATGAAAATCGATATTTAAAAAATGGGGTTTGAGCTAATTAGCCAACTTACAAAGTACAAAATTGTAGGGCTTTTTTATACTAAATTTATCAAATAATGTTTATATGAAGAGTTCATTGTACACTAAAAATAAGTTTGGGGCAGAAAATATAGGCTATTTTTTTTTTTTTTTTTTTTTTTTTTGTGGCACTAGGGATTGAACTCAGGGACATTCTACCTCTGAGCTATACCCCCAGCCCTATTTTTTGTTCTTTATTTTGAAACCGAGTCTCACTAAGTTGCGGAGTGCCTCACTAGGTAGCTGAGGCTGGCCGCGAACCCGGATCCTCTGGTCTCAGCCTCCCGAATGCTGGGATTACAAGCGTGCGCCACCACGCTCGGCTCGGCTAATATTTATATAACCTCAGTGTTATGGAATATTCCTGCTGCTTCCGATTCTGTTAAAACCTACATGTCCTCTAATAGGAAATGGACCACATCAGACGCTGGGTTATTTTTTAGTTATCCCATATTTTAGAACACATTTGAGTTATCCCAGTGCCTAACAGGCAGTAAATCTCAGAGTAAAGCCAAAACCATAATATTTTACACTGATATTTGGGAATGTTCTTATTCAATTACCAGTCCCTAAAACTGCACCAATCTTTGGTTGCTCACATCAATATTTAGATTAGTTGGTTTAAGTGTGGAACATTTTTAGAATCTTCCCACAAAAGAAGGGCATCCGCTGGCAATTATAAATAAATGCAAAACAACAAACCAGAAAAAGTGTGTTCTGGTTTCACCAAAGGAGAGGGGCATGCTCCCCAACAAAGTGTTCCACTGTCAGAAATCCTAGAGAAAAAGACTAGTAGTCTGATAAAATAAAACCTAGAAACTTGTATAATATTACAAAAAAAAAAAATGAACAAGAATGAAAAGTCAATGGAACACTGAAAAAAGACTGTAATTTATATCATAAAAATGGCTAATTTTTACTACTTATAGGAGTGTTATGAAGAGAAAAATGAGCTGGTATATGAATAAAAAATCCACTAAAGAATAACCATAGATATTTATCAAATATATGAGTGCTATAAAAGAAAAAATAAACTGTGAAACCTTACTATTAACCAAGAAATTTAATAATGGTTAACAATGAAATAATCTTGACTGAAACATTTTACCAAAACACCTAATATTTGTGAAAGTAAGTAAAATTTGACACTAAATTGCATTGTTTGTAATGTGAATGGCTACAGACTTTCTGGAGGCTCTTAGTATTATGCATCCAATAATTTCCAAAAGTACAGATCCTTGGGAGCAGCAGTTCTATTTTGAGGTGTTTATCTCAAAGAAATACTTAGACAAACTCATGGTTACATATTTAATTGTTACCGGATGGCTACCATTTGTGATGTGTTTTTACTGCATTTCCAGAACAGTGTTAAACACCTACAAAAGCTATGAGTTCCTGAGCACACCACCCCAGGATCAGGATCTCCATTTGTACATGAAGGAACTAAAGGTCCCTGAAGTTAGGAAACAGGTCAAGTTCTGACCTCTGTCTAGAGAGTGAACCAAACCAAGTGCCTAAATACTATACCCCAGTGCCTTGCTTGGGAGGTATTTAATGCATTGATACCTAAGTAACAACAAATAATGAGCACCTAAATAATAACAACAAGAACAAATGAAGGAAAAGTGGAGGAGAAAGGAAGGAAAAGTGGAAAGCAGTATCCCATTGCTTAAAGATTTCACAGTGAATCCATACAGCTCTGTAAGACATGCTCATTAAGAATGGTCACACAGATATGCATTCATTAATCAGAAAGACTGTTTGTAATATACATGAAACAATAAGCAAGATTTTATATACAGACAAATCTGTGCGTAGAAATATGCTTAAGATTCTGTACAGCATAATTCCGTAAAGTATAAATTAGAAAATTTTACAGGTTTTACTATCTTGCGTATATTTTTCCAAAGAATATATACTACTTTCATAATTTTCAAAGATTAAAGTTTAAAAGTGAATAAAATGTTTAACTATGAGATAAAACTGAAGGAATCAGAGTTCCTGGGAGTTTGAGGCTATTTTAAATCCACCCTGGCATTTTGTGAAGTCACCCATTTATAAAGCTCCATGTCACTGGTGAATTTTAATTGTTCTCTCCCTAAATTTTGAGGCAGTGTTAAGGAGAAAAATGGCTTTTCAACTTTTAATAACTTTTTTTCCTAGGAATGATTCTAATTTAAGTACCTCCCTAGTCATGTCTTACTTAGGAAAATCTGGCTTAAAATATAGGAAACAAGCCAGGCATCATGACACAGGCCTATAATCTCAGTACTTATAAGGATGAGACAAGAGGATATCAGGTTCAAGGCTAGCCTTAGCAATTTAGAGAGACCCTCAGCAACTTAGCAAAACCTACCCAAAAAGGGCTGTGGGTGTAGCTCAGAGGTAGAACACCCCTAGGCTGGGTTCCAACCCTGGTATTCAAAACTATACATATATGGGATGAAGACAGAGAGACAGTGAGAGACAGAGAGAGAGAGAGACAGAGAGAGAGAGAGAGAGAGAGAATATGAATACATTTGCACTTAAGTTGGAAACTCTTTGCACTAAGTCTTTGAGCCTCCATTCATCAGTTCAGGTCATTTCTCAATGTCACGGCAAGTAAAGATTGAAGCTGCAAAATTCCAACCTGGCTGACCTTCTCCACGTCTCTCTGACCCTTGTCTGTGCTGCTCTGGGTTTTAATAATCGCACCCAGGTGGGAGAAGAGCAGCTCACGGATGCCCTTGTGTGTGTCTCTGATCCCCAGGAAGAGATCCCAGAGCAGAGGAGTCAACGTGGTGATTTACTACCCATCAAAAGGTGCTAATAAGCAGAAAGGAAAAAGCCGCTGCCCAGGGCCTGTCCTGGCCCCTCGGCCTGGCTGTGTGCACAGTGCAGGTCCTGGGAGCTAATGAACCTTTTTATATTACCAGCCATAAAAAAGGGCCGGGCTCTCCCCGCCGCCATGGACTGCACCGTGTAACTGGCCCAGTGGCTTCATAAGGAGCTATGAAAAAAATCAATTGGCTCATTGAGGTCGGCCTCACACGGCTTTGCAGCAAAACAATCTGGGAGAGGTCAACCCACTGCCATTTCATGGAAATTAAAAAGTGGCTTTGGAACCCTGTGTTCCCTTCCATTTTAAAGAGAGAGAAAAAAGAAATACATTTCCTGCTCAATCAATCACAATCGTCTATATCACAAATCAAAAGCAACCAGAAAAAAAGGACACCGGAAATCGTAAAGAGCTAATGATTTTTCCCACCTCTCCGGGAACAACGACGACTTATATTTTCATGATACTTTCAAGTCCACTGAACGTGTTTCGACATCCTTGAGAAGCAGGCGCCTCGATTCTTGCTTTACATGGAAGCCTCTCGTGGAGCAGCACCCAGATGTCATTCAGATCTGGCACTTCCAGCCCCAGGGATCCTGCCATCCCTTCCCCTGCTCTCCCTTCTCTCACAACATGCTGGCTTCTCTCCTAGGGGATGTCTGTGGCGGCGGGGAAGAAGAGCTCAGATGAAAGGCTTCTCCCTCCCTCCCTTCTTCCCTCTTTCAGTCTCTCATCTCTTTCTCCCCTTCCTTCCTTCCCTCCTTCCTTCTTCTCTTCTTCCTTCCTTCCTTTCTTCCTTCTTTCCTCTCTCCCTCCTTCCCTCTTTCAGAATCTCTTATCTCCTTCCTTCCTTCCTTCCTCCCTTCTTTCTTCTTGCAGAGTCATCTCTCTCTCTCCTTCCTCCCTTTCTTCCTTCCCTCCTTCCTCCCTCCCTCTTTCAGCGTCTCTTATCTCTCTCTCCTTCCTTCCTTCCTTCTTTCCTTCCTTCCTTCCTTCCTTCCTTCCTTTCTTTCTTCCTTCCTTCCCTCCCTCCCTCCTTCCTTTTTCGGAGTCTCTCATCTCTCTCTCCTTCCTTCCTTCCTTTCTCCCTCTCTTCCTTCCTTCTTTCCTTCCTCTTTCAGAGTCTCTCATCTCTCTCTCCTTCATTCCTTCCTTCCTTTCTTCCTTCCTTCCTTCCTTTCTCTCTTCCTCCCTCTTTCATGGTGTGTATGTGTGTGTGCCTCTCTCTTTTTTTCCCTATGCAGATAATTCCACATATCCCCAAGAGAGGAGATCAGAAACAACTTAGAACAACTTTCAAAAGGAGAAAATGAGAGATTTCCTCAGCTTGGGAAAGTGTGTTGGTTAAGAGAACCCCACAAGTTGACTCATGGGCAACAAAGCTCTAGGGTTACAGTAGGAAAACAAGAAGTGTTAGCAAAAGCTTTCATAGATAGAGAGAAAAACAAGCAAGCAAACAAAAACACATGGAGAGAAGCCACTTAGAACAAGTGATGTGGCCAGGTCTGCAACCTAATCCCCAGAACCTATGAGTAGGGCCTCACACGGCCTGATCTGATTTAGGATTTGAGATGGAGGATTATCCTGGGTAGACCCTAAATGCAATCCCACATGTTCTTACAACAGCAAGGCAAGGATATGTGAATGTGGAAGAGGAGAAATGAGGATGCTTCCCAGAGAATAAAGGCGTGAGGATGGGGTCACAAGCCAAGGAGTGCAGCCACCTCCAGGAGTTGGACCGGCCCGGAGCCTTCACAGCCCGCAGTCCTGATCACGGACTCTGGTCCGTAGGACCCTAAGAGGATCACTGTGTGTTGTTCTGAGCCAGAGAGTCTGTGGCTCTTTGATACAGCAAACACAGGACACGGAATTGTTACCAAATCCCCAGTTCTAGAAAGGTGAAAGAAAGACCACAGATTCCAAAATGGTGTCCATTGCAATATGCGACACAGAGACTTAAAATCTCCACAGAAGGCATGTTCTAATAAAAGTTAAGAACCAAGACAAAAGGAGGATTTCAAGACTTTCAATAGAAAACCTACCACCTAAAAAGAAAGCTGGTAAGCTTCCTGACCAGAAATAATAAAAACAGGGATGGAAGATCCTCAGTTGATATTCGCAGAGACGTGAAAGAAGCAAGTTTTGGGAAAGAAACTAGAACTTTATATCTAGATCAATGTCACTTAAACAGGAGAATGAAATGATAACGGCCTCTCAATAAACACTTGTGTAGAAAAGATTCCTGGGAAAATGGAATGTATCCTAACACACAGAGCACTTGAACACGAATAAGTAAGTAAAAATTGTTGCTCGCTATTTAATGCTGGTGCCGATATTCCTGTTGCCTCTTGAAGTAGACACTAGTGGTAATGAAAGAGGCATTAAAGGAGAAACAAAGCTGACAGAAACCTGAAGTATCCGATTTTATACTCAAAACACAAGTATTCCTTACAAACACTACCTAAAAATATTTGCCAGGATCGCTGGTATCCGGATTTATTTTAGATTTGCGTGCTTTCCTGTCGAGTTGACCCTTTGTCTTCTTGTGATATCTATCCTCATTCCTGAGCAATTCCTCCCTCTGCAGACCCTCGCTGGGTCTCTTGGCCTCTTAAGATGGTATTTCCCGCCTCGCCTCTGGTCATGCCTCATAACTTCTGTCACAAGCTGGGCACGTGTGTCAGGCAGTAGCGACTGAGCTTTCTTTTTCATTGTTAGACAGGAGCACGGCCTTCGTCCTGCCCGGCTTTCTGTGTGGAGTTTGTGCAAATCCAGCCAAGGGCTGTGCAGGGCCTTCGTCTGCTCTGCTACCCAGAGCCGCTGCCTCCGCCCAGGTGTGTCCCGGTGTGATTGACCCTGCACACTGCTCACCCGATAGTAGGGTGTGGAAGAGACACTCGCTGGTGACCTGATGGAGCTAATTGTGGACACTGTGTTCTGGGTCAGGGCCAGGGTCTCTCTGAGTGTTACAGCTTCTAACACTGAGTGGGCATTTCATCCCATTGCCTGGGGGGAGGGCTCTGGTGTCCCGTGTCTCTGCCCCTCCTCTGTGGGATTCCACCAAGTGCCCTTGGTCTGTGGCTTCAAATTTTTGTACCTTAGGGTCAGAAGGGGGAGGGGGGTCTGTGTGGAACTTCTGTGGTGGTAGCGGTTGTCCCTCCCCCAGGGAGCCCCAACGGGAAGCTGTCTTGGGATTCTTCTTGCTCCCTGAGTGACTCTGAAGCTTCCAAAAAAAATCCTGAACCATGGGCCCAATGCCTTCCCCTACAACCGGGATCCACAGGGTTTTCATACTCTCAGTTTACTACCTTCAGCCTTTGGTGATTCATCAAGAATTTCTGTCTGCATCTTCTGGCCAATTTATTCCAGTGGCATCTGGTCCAGGTAGGCCGACACTTGGGATCCGTTTCTCCCTGTAGGCACCTGCCTCTCTCCAACTTTCAAGTTGTTTTCCTTATGATTTCAGGTCTCTGATGCAGTTGCAAAGTTATTACTGTGAAGTTCGATCTGTGTTTTTCATCGTTGTGTGAGAACAGTGTTAAATGGCTCTCAAAATAGTAAGGACTCCCACCTGCCAAGGTCGCCAGCTCACCTCTGTATGTGGACTTGAACATCGGCTGATGTGCTGACTCACTGTGCTAGTCAGCTTTCTGTTACTATGACAAAATACCTGAGACAGGTTTTGAGAAGGAAAGGTTTATTTTGGCTCATGGTTTCGGGGGTTTTAGTCCATGGTTACTTTTGGCCCTGTTGCGTGGGCCTGTGGTAGCCCATGGAGAAGGAGCACATGGCAGCATGGCAGCCAGGAAGTGAAAGAGAGAGAAGAGGAGCAGCCAGCCAATCTTCTAATAGCCTCTTCATGGGCACGCCCATGTGAGCTGACGTCCTTCCACTAAGCCCCGCCTCTTAAAGGCACCACCATCTCTAGAAGTACCATGGACTGCAGACCTAGCTGTGGGCACATGGGTCTTTGGGGGACATTTAAGTGCCAAGCTATAGAAGTCCACCACAATATCACTAAAATATTTTTATTATAAATGTTGTCTAATTGGAGAAAATAGTCATCTCATGTGTCAAAAATAATTGATTTTGAAAGAAAAAGGCATAAATAATTTTATTTATTT
>PVLC010045647.1:0-11739 GCA_004027655.1 Graphiurus murinus | reverse complement strand
TGCAAACTTGTGCAACCACTGTGGAAGACAGTATGGAGGATCCTCAGACGATTGGGAGTGAACCTACCATATGACCCAGCAATACCACTACTGGGTATATACCCAACAGAATGGAAACCAAATTATCAGAACGATGCATGTGTATCTATGTTTATAGCAGCTCAATTCACAATAGCCAAACTATGGAAGCAGCCAAGATATCCAACTACAGATGAATGGATTACAAAACTATGGGATATGTACACAATTCTGCTCTTTAAAAGATTCATTTCTGGTACTTTTCTCTGGCAGCATTAATGTAATAAGGTAGAAACAAGTCTAAACTGGACTAAGTTTTCATAATAAACCAGCTTTTTTTTACCTTCATCTAAAAGCGAATAAGTATGATGTGATTTTAGAAAGGCAAGATTCTTTTTATACATTTTTGCTCAGTGAGTGATAAGCTCTTCTCTTATTATTTTTGTTTCAGCTTCTTTTTTATTTGCTTTATAGTGAGAAGCAAGCCTCTCTTGTCTGAAAGTACAGCCTTGCTAATTTTCATATTCCTATATACTTCCCAATTTTTGTATTCCAGAGAATACACCTATGAATAAAATTGCTGGGTCATAGAGGATGTATTATTTTCTCCCTCTGTCACTAGAGACACTGGAAACATCCTTGCTTTCTTTAGCAAGGTGTCTCACAGACTCATCCTTATTGTTTATGCTGACCAAGGAATGAAATCAGGCATCTATCAAGGATCCTTTAAGGGGTAGAAGAGTAAAAGAGAATAAAATTGGACAGTAAAGGCTGCACATTACGTTATTTCACATGACAAGTAGAGAATGGCAGGATGGTAAGAGGGTAATAGAGTTTTCAGTTTTTGTAGTGACAGAACAGAAAAATTACTATTTCTAAAAAAAATTAAAGACCTTGGGTCTATATTGACATTTCTGCTATATTCTAATTTAACCAATCTCTCTTGTCTTGATTTAGGGGAAGAATTTTTAGTAAAATATTTAGAAATGCCAATTGTATAACTTGACTTCCTAGGTTCAAATTCAGACTCCACCATGGGAATATATTGTTAATAGATTTCTTAACATATACTTAAGTGGTTTCATTATAGAAAAGGAATAAAAGCAGTTTTTTACATTGGCCTCAATGTAAAAATCTTCATGTGGAATTTTTTAATGAACAGTCTAAGACGTTTTTGACACAATGGGAGTTTCAAAGACAAAGAAAATATTAATTAGGTATTAAGAATTAATATTAATATTAATTAACTAATTAACATTAAGAATATTAATTAGGCATAGAAGATGATACAATACTACAATATCCAACAATAAAATAATTGAATGAAATTTTAACTGTCCAAATATGCTTCTCTGATTTAAAGAAGATAGTTTTTCTTTTTTGGGGGGATGGGAGATTATGCTAATATTTATATTAAATAAAGAAAAAAACTTTAAAAATAAGAGCACAAATATTCTACCAAAAGTGCAGTTGAAATTTGTACCTGGAAAAGTGAAACAGGTAACTATTGCCTGATCACAATATAAAAGATGGAACTCTTCTTGGTTAGGAAATGAAAATATTAGTTTTGGTATATTTTCCTCTTAAATTGTTTACAGATGTGTTTGATGTATCTAACAACCTCATTAGCACATCTCCTTAGTAGTTTACACTAACTGATATAGTATTTGAACTTTTTCATAATAGACTTTAAAATGTGTATATATTTAGCAATGCCCAAACGACTGCCCAAATGTCATTCTTTGTGGAAAATTTTCTCTTTAAAAAAAAAAGCTTACATTTGCTTTTCAGGTGATTTTAAGTAATTGCTTAAATATGAATGGAATTACCTGTCTTCCCCTGGCTATTATTGGATAAAAGAATAAATGAGGACTGAAATTAAGGGTCAAAATTAGAGTTAATAGTAAACAGTACCTTTATCTAACTAGAAAGTAGATCTTTATAATTATAGTCAGGCCAGACTGATGATCACTGAATTCTACTAGTCATCAGATGAATTTTCTTTACTATTTAGAAAATTCCTACACTTCAAATAACTTTAAAATCCTCTAAAGAGATATAAGATAGTGGCAAAATCAATGTTTTCCTTCTGATGCTAAGTATATTGCACCACTCTAATAAGAAGGCAGTTAAAATGAATGGTTTTAGATATGTTAGACCCAGACATTCTGTTAAAAAATTACCTACATTATGAATTTGGGAAGTATTCATAATTAAAGTTATTACCTCTAGAAATAAAATATGAGAGATCTGCTTTCACAAATATTACTATTTCTCAAATGTAAATGTATATAATACACAACTATTTTCATGAAAAACAAATTTGGAATTGCTTTCTCTGTACACATTATGTCATGAGGTAGATAATCCCAGGCCAACAATAAAGCTACATAAATCCACAGTACAAGATAAAAAAAGGACTTACATTTTACAGTCAAAACTTTCCAGACTTCAGACAGAAATGGAGCAAATGGAAAGGTGTATGGCAGAATGAGTGGAGAGGGAGATAGAAGATAGAGAATAACTTAGTTAATGGAATTATAAAGGGCATTAATTACAAGTTAAGTAATGATACATGCACATGGGAAAAATAACTAGAGTACTCCATGTTATAATTCATTTTCATACTAAGTTATATACATGCATATGTCTCATTTTATTTTTCTAATATTTTAACTTTGAAATAAAAGTATTTTTGTTTTGAGTTGTTATTATGATAAGAACCCTTAAAACAAGGTTTACTCTAATATTTTTTTGAAGTGCACTCTACAGTACTGTTATAGTCTCAGGGTTGTATGATCTCTAGAATTTATTCATCTTGCATAACAAAAATTTTTCCTTCCCTGATAATGGTCATTCAATTCTCAGTTTCAAGTATTTGAATATTTTAGATATATCAAGTAGGTGGAATCAAGGAGTATTTGTCCTTTTGTGACTGACTTATCTCATTTAGCATAATGTCCTCTGGGTCCATCCACAATGACACATAAGGCAAAATTTCCTTCCATGCTAAGGCTGAATAATATTCTGTTGTATGTTTCTAAGACATTTTCTGTTATGAATATGTCCATTCATCTGTCAATAAAAAGCATATTCTTCACCAAACATCTATTATGGCATGATAAAAGTATGCATTCACATTGTTTCAAAAAATCTGTTGAAGCCATCATCTCATTTTATCTAAATACTAAACAATCTTGATGATAAATAAACAGTACACTTACCTCCAAAATAAATTAGTGACAATTTCATTTTTATTTAGATCAACAAAATTAAATATGCAGTATTTAATATTTAGTACTAAAGGGGTTGAGTGGCTAAAGGTTATGTCACAAAGGTGACAACCATAATTTATGGAGTCTTGAGATACTTATTTCTTATGAATGCACTATAAAGGTACATACATAAAAGGATTGTTGCAAGTATAATGTACAGGTAAGTTATTTTTTATTTATTATTGGTACATTGTTATTATACATCTTTTTAGGTACAAACTGTTAGAGGCATAAATGCACACATTTCTCATTTAACCCTTCCGCAATTCCTGACCCATTCCCTCCTCCTCCCTCCTTCTCAAGTTCAGTTTAGTGATTGACTTTGAAATGTTTGTGAAAGTATATCATGTGTATTAGGGTGTTTCCCTGCCCCTCCATTACTTTCAGTTAAATCACCTTCTTTGCTCATCCCCTTCTTCATCTAGAGTCCCTCTTATGACCCACTTTCTCTCTAGCTTCCACATAATAGGGAGAACATATAATTTTTTATATTTTGTGACTGACTAATCTCACTTAACATAATGTTTTCCAATTCCATCCATTTCCTTGGAAATAACATGAGTTTGTTCTTCTGTATGGCTGGGTAAAATTCCATTGTGTACATATTCCATAGTTTTGTAATCCATTCATCTATTGATAGACATCTTGGCTGGTTCCATACTTTGGCAATTTTTCTTAAAGTTATCATGAGAATGGCAAATTCTTCTGAATGTGTTTATCTCACAATCTTAAACATTTCTAAATTGTTCAGCATTAAGTCATTAGCTCCTTTATCTTTTGCATTCATCTATACCCTCTTCACCAAAGAATTACCTTTAAAGAAGGTCTATGAATTCTATTTTTGCCTGCACTTTTTCACTAAAAAGCACTCCAAGGCCAGGCATGGTGGCACAGGCATATAACCAGGTACTTGGGAGACTGAGACAGGAGGATCACAGGTTTGTGGCCAGCCTCAGTAACTTAATGAGACCGTGTTCCAAAATTAAATAGGACTGGAGATGTAGCTTAGTGATAGAATGCCCCTGGGTTCAGCCCCTCAGCATGCACACACACACACACACACACACACACACACACACACACACACACACACACATACACACAAGCACTTCCATTCTAAAAATTGAAATGGAGATGCATAGTTTTAAGCTTCTAAAATTGAGCTCCACGATGCATCAGGTACAATGCACTGTTCTGAGGAACAAAGACAAGCCTGGCTTTGAGGGAATTTTATTCTAATGAGGGCATAGAAAAATAGACAACTAAGTATGATGCAATATAAGATGTGCTATAGCAGTAGAAAAAAAGACTATGGCCAGTGGAGCAGAATAAAATAGATATTGAGGGATATCTAGAGGATTTTCATATTTTTTAAGCTATATGCAATTTTTGCATAGTTTGCGAAGCACTAAGAAGAAAAGATGTTACCTCAGGCAATGGAGTAACCAGCTGCAAAACTAAACTCAGCATACTATTTATGCTTGAATAACTTTTTCAGTGAACATATAGTGACTATTTTCAAGTTTAGTAAACAGTTTCCTTTTTATATCAGTAAATTCAAATCTGAGAGTAAGTCACTGAATTTACATAAGACCTTCATTCTAACTCTGGTATCTTGGTTATATGACTCTAATTTAGATTATTTCTGTGTTATAGTGAAAGACATTACTGATGAGATTTGTTTGCATGCACGAATGTTATTGAGGTGGAAAAAATAGAATCACTTAGATACAACTTGCATTGATAGGTTATGCTTCAGTCACAAAGTCTGTATTCAGTTAAGGATAATAGTTGGTTGTAATTCTGTATGATGTTATATGAATTGTTGTATATATTTGTATAGCGCTAATGTCTAAGTTTTAAAATTATCACTGCTAGCGATGTAGAGTTGAAGTGGCCAGGAAGTGACAAGAGTTAATAACTTTGCAGAAGTCCTAAATGTTACTTCATTTCTGGACAACCTTTGGCATCTTCTTATCCTTTGCCCCTCACTCCTGTCATATATATTTTTTGTAATGATGCACACTAGTAATTGCAGTAGTTGGGAGGCTGAGACAGGAGAATCTCAGTTTCACTGCCAGCCTTAGCAATTTAGTGAGACCCTGTTTCAAAAAAAAAAAAAAGATATTAGCTGGGCATAGTGGAGCACACACATAATCTCAGTATTTGGAAGGAAGACTGAAACAGGAGGATCACAGGTTTGAAGCCAGACTCAGCAACTTAGTAACACTCTCAGCAACCTAATGAGATCCTGTTTCAAACAAAAATAAAAAGAAAAGGTCTGAGGGTATAGCTCAGAGGTAAAATGTCATTTAGTTCAATCCCCAATACCAATAGAATAAGTAAAAAGTTATCAAGTGATGCTGAATGTGGTGACACTTGCTTGTTATTTTAGTACTTGGGAGGCTGAGGCAAGATGATAACAGGTTCGAGGCCAGTGTATGATAAACTAGAAAGACCATGCTTCAAATTAAATATAAAATAAGGCTAAGAGTGTAGCTCAGAAGTAGATCTCCCCTGGGTGTAACATACACACACACACACACACACACACACACACACACACACACACACACACACATACACATACATTTATCAAGTGAAAGTAGCTAATATTAGGGACATAAGAGACCTTAATATTTATCTACCTGAACTATGCATAAAGGATTGACTCTATAAGCACAAATATATATTTGTAGCTGTGGCAAGTAGGTATTTGATAACTTTCCAGATAATTTTATAATGAATAAAATGCTGCTTCCCAAGGCCATCTCATTTCTTTGTTGAGTAGATTTAAGACCAAGGTAGATTGTTAAAAGTGAGCCTGGCCTTCCCTTCAAAAATATGGCATTATAGCAAAAGTTTTTATTGTTTGTTGATAACACTTGATCTTTTATGGGTATCACAGTCTGTTCTTTATTAAAGAGAAGCTTCTATATAGAGAAAACTGAGTGTACTCTGAAGAAAGTAGTGACAATAGAAAGAAGAATGACATGGATAAATTAGAAAATAATAAAAAAAATCAGTAAAGAAAGTGAGCTATAGGACAAGTAGGAAAGCAGAAAACATGAAGAGGATTAAGAGGATTACTAAGCAAAGCTGAGTTTATAAGAGGCTAAAGTGACAATAATCCAAAAACTGTCTGGCACTGAATGCCAATACACGTATTTATGGATCAATGGCTTTCTGCTATATTTGGCTTTTTTGTCTACTCATAGAAAATAAATGAGTTATATATGATTATCTTATATAATACCATTGTGTGATGAACTCACACTTTTTATGATTTTTGTCAAAATTGGGAATAATATCTATTTGACTTATCTTTATGTCCAGGTACAATTGTGGTTCATGGTCCAACGCTCATCAATTTATGGTTTAAGTTATTATGTCAAAATTTGGTTGAGTTTTAATCTTATTCTTTTTAGATACTATGGCACTTTATCTAAGATAATTTAATTACTACTAGCTACTCAATTAATTAATTACCAGGACTTGCAAAATATTCTAGATGAATATGATCCTAATAAAGTTAATATCATGATTTAAAAATAAAATAAATGTCTCAAACATTAAAAAAGAATTCTTAAGACTTTTTATTTTTAAATGTATCTTTATTGTATTTTGTATTATAGGATGATATTTATAAAGATTTTATTGATTATATGCTGTATATTGAAAATATGGTTTTTCACTGCAAAAAGTAATGTGAAAACTTTCCCTTAGTATTTTCCCTTAGTATTTTGATCCAAATGACTAATGTCAGAATTAGTGCAATGTCATTCAAGAAAAATGAATACCTATTCTATGTTTTACTTTTAAAAGAATTTATAAAAGCATAGAACATGATATATACCCTTTTAAAATTTAAAATGTATGTTAGTTATAGTATTGTTAGCTATAGGTAAACCTAAATTATAGGATAAAGTTGCACAGCAGATCTCCAGAACTTAAGGAACTTGCAAAACTGAAAATTTATATCAGTTGATTAGCATCTCATAAGCACTTGCTTTTAAATACTCTAGAAAAAAATAACTAAACCTACAGTTTTCTTAGATCCTCTGCACAAAACACCTCCAGTACCTCTGCCAAAATGACTCCAATTACCTCATCTGACTAGAGAAAGCAATGTTGGTGCAAAAAATTATCTTGAGGATTACCACTGGGAATTACCTAATATGGAGAGAATAAGAATAAAATATAATTTATAGCAATCTTTGGAAACTCAGGCTAAAATTCCTGCTTTATCTTTGCTGCCCAAAGGCTGAAAGATAAAGAAGAACTCAAGTAATATATAGAAATTCAAAGATTCTATTTGACTGCCTAGTTTTACATCTATAGCTCCTTTGTCTCCCTAACATAAAGCCATTTTGGTATGAAAAGCTGTAAAGCATCCATATCTTTGTTTTTGTAGGCTCTATTGTGTGTGGTTATACCAACTTGCTCACTGGTTTCCACAACTGAAACAATAGTTAAAAAAAAAAAAGGAAAGCAAAAACAAATAAAAACAACATATATACCCAATCAAAAAATGAGCAAAGGATCTAAATAGACACTTCACAAAAGAAGAAATACAAATGACCAATAAATGTATGAGGAAATGTTCTACATCATTAGCAATCAGAGAGATGCAAATCAAAATTACCTTGAGATTTCACCTAGCCCCAATCAGAATGGCAATCATCAAAAACACGAACAACAACAACTGCTGGTGAGGGTGTGGAGGAATACATTGTTGGTGGGATGGGATTGCAAATTAGTGCAATCACTTTGGAAAACAGTATGGAGGATCCTCAGGTGAATGGGAATGAACCTATGATATGATCCAGCAATACCACTTCTGGATATCTACCCAAAAGAATGGAAACCAAACTATCAGACCGATGCATGTGTGTCTATGTTTATAACCACACAATTCACAATTGCCAAATTATAGAACCAGTCAAGATGTCCATCAACAGGTGAATGGATTACAAAACTATGGGATACATACACAATGGAATTTTACTCAGCCATAAAGAAGAACAAAATCATGTCATTTGCAGGGAAATGAGTGGAACTGGAAAACATTATGTTGAGTGAGATTAGTCAGTCACAAAAAGTAAAAATTTGTATGCTCTTCCTAATATGCAGATGCTAGGAAGAAGATGGGGCATAAGAAGGACTCCAAATGAGGGAGAAGCCTTATATGAGCAAAGAAGTTGACTTAACTGAAGGTGATGTGGGAGAGGGGGAACACCTTAATGCACATGATGTACTTTTACAAACATATCAAAATCAATCACTAAACTGAACCGGAGAATGAGGGAGTGCGAGGGAGTGGGACAGGAATTGAGGAAAGGTTAAATAAGAAATGTGTATATGTATGCCTTTACTAGCTTGTACCTAACAAAGATGTATGATTATAATGCACCAATTAAAAAATATACATATATATACACAAATTGAGATGAATTAGTTTTGCTATTTGTATTCATCTTGTTGTTAAAATAAAAACTTAAATCACATTTTAAGAGTTATTTTATAAGACTACCCAAGCTATCACCAACGTTTTATCTTATAAAGCACTACATTATTGTCTATTTCAAGTCATTTCCTGATATTCATCTGAGCTGAGGATGCAGCTCAGCTTCAGAGCACTTACCTAATATATGCAAGGCCTTAGGTTTGATTTCTGGCTCCACAAAAATAAAAACAGTCATTCAGCTTGTAATTTTATAATTTTCAGAGTTAAGAAGGTAAGACAATGTGAAGAGATAGTAAAGTGGGGATGGTATTGCAGGTAAGATCATCATTAAAGACTATTCTGATGAGATCACATTTGATCAAAGACCTGAAGGAAAAACAGACATGATATGTACAGATTTTACGTAAAGCACATTCTAGGCAAAGATTTTGGCACTACAAAAAAGTCACAAAGGTATTTGGACATTTAAGGAAATCAAGAAGGTCAAACAATATGGTTAAAACAGGATGAATGAGAAGAAGCATATAAGAGAATAGAATCAGGTCAGGTAAGACAAAAAAGGGACAAACCATCAAAGTACTGAAGGAGATGGTGAAAGTTTGAGATTTTACTTTGAGTAAGATGAAGTTATAATAAATATTTGAGTGCAAAATGGCATGAAAAAGGTTATATATTAATATTATTCCTGTGGCTTTTATTTGTACTGAAGATAGGTATGAGTGGAAGATAAAGATAATATGCGAATTCTCTCTCTTTCTCAAAATTTGTATGGTTAGGTTATTATATTATGTCAAAATATAACTCTCAAGATTTATCTTATGGTAACTCTTTATGAGTAATGTTTTCAAATGAGGATATCTAAAGATATATCTGAGAATAGCTCAAATAATATTTAAATATTTAAAGTCACAGGATGTGAGGAGATCTCCAAGAGAATGAAGTCCAAAGAATGAGACATTTGGAACATAAAAATGCATATGATAAGAGATGACCTCATGATATTGCCATTCCTGTGGTGAATTTTGTATAAAAGTAGTGGGGCTGATAAGATTAGTAACAATGACATCTACATGCAAATGGTGATTTTGAGCTTGTGATTAGTATTGAGAATAGGAGGGCCAAAAAAGGAACTAACCAGAAGCATTGAATTCAATAAATTCCTTTAAAAGATTGCAGAAGGCCACATATAGGTCAGTGATGAGCAGCCTCATTTGAACAAGAGGGCTTTGTGTCTCACTACAATAGAAATGTCACGACTAGCAAAGCAGCTGGCTCATAGCTCCCCAGGCCTCCTTTACCTGGAAATTCCTGCTCAGGTGACTCTGTAGGCTCTTTTTTGTTTTGCTTTTTCTGCTCCAGCTGTTCTGAAAACATCCTGTTTGTTGTCATATTCCCTACATTATCTTTATTATACCATGTTTATTTCCTTGGCCTCATTTGTCACCTCTATGCTGAGAACATTGAACTTTTTTCTTTATTTAATATTTTTCTATTAATCTTGACCTGACATTTTCATGGTGACAACCCACAATACTGCAAAATAATTTTTTAAAATAAACTTATTCCTGAAAAATCACTAAGTAAAAACCATAAAGCATATGAGGGAAATAATCAAAACATTTGAACACACATATCATAATAGAGTATCCAGATGGCCAAGAAGTACATAAAAATATTCAAAAAATCATTTGTCCAGAAAAGTATGAATTAAAAACACATTTGATAAACTTCTACAAGCTAAGCAGAAGAACTAAAATGAAAAAGATTAAAAATTCCAAATCATGGTAAGGAAGCATAGTTAACAGGAGATGACTATATACTGTGTGATAATTTAGAAATTCCACTCTGATATATGTAACTGACTGAAATGTAACATTTATCAAAAAAAGTATTGAAGTGCATATTTAAATACTTCACATAGCTCTAAAATGGAAAATTTTCATAGGTCCATCAAGGTAAGAATCAGTAATTAAATCATGGAATATCCTCTGGATGGATGCTCCACAACAACTGTAACTAAATACATGGGACAATGTGAGTGAATCCGATGTGCAGGACAGTGAGTGAAAGAAGCCAGATGTGTATATATCCATACATATACATACCTAGCTACCCTTTAATTCCAATAATAGAAAGCACAAAAATGGGTAAAACTGATGTATGACTTTAAAAGTCATAATTGTGAGGGTCATGTCTAGAAAGGGGAACAACTAGGTTCTCTGGG
The DNA here is from genome assembly GCA_004027655.1 of Graphiurus murinus. NCBI lineage: Eukaryota > Metazoa > Chordata > Mammalia > Rodentia > Gliridae > Graphiurus > Graphiurus murinus. The sequence goes on along the minus strand of PVLC010045647.1, from coordinate 755 downwards.
GTACTGACAATATTCTCCTGCTTGATAAATGCACCCAGCAATACAGGTTGGGTTTTCCAATAATGCTGTACTTTGGCCAGCATTCCACAGTATTTTTGTATGTTATCAGCTACATTTTAAATTTAGCTTACAATCAAGACTTAAGCGTAGGACTGTAAAGACAACTCTGACACAAAAGAACATCAATAAGAGAAAAATGAAAAAACAGAATCTTTCTAGAAAAGTAAAATCTGTGTAACAAATGAATGCTTTGTTAAAAAATAGTTATATTCCAAAACAGATGGTGTGCATCATAACCTGGCAACTGTTCAAATTGGACAAAAGTCTTAATTTTTAAATTCTCAAATCAGGAATGTTTCGACAGCTTCTTAAGTGAAAGCATTCTCAAAGCAAGAAATATCTATGGATTGTCCTCAAAAAACTTTTTTATGCTAAATAAATCACAGATCAATAAAAAAACAGAAAATACAGCTTTCTTTTGGAATGAGGTGGCTTTGCAGTCAACCGTAGCTTAAAGTACTGAGTGTGATCTCAATACTTGGGAGGTTGAGACAGGAGGATCAGAGGTTAGGAGCCAGCAGTATGTTATAACTTAGAGAGCCCCTGTTTCAAAATAAAATAGGGCTAGATAGGTAGCTCAGAAGTAGAACACTCCTGAACACTATAAAAATTACTGAGTGGGAAATAAATATAAGGTTGATGAAGTTTTGTTGGATATAAAATCTGAAAATAAGCATAGGAAAATGGAAATAATA
>PVLC010045646.1:0-11714 GCA_004027655.1 Graphiurus murinus | reverse complement strand
AACCCAGGGGCATTCTACCTCTGAGCTACACCCTCAGCCCTATTTTTTGTTCTTTATTTTGACACAGGGTATTCCTAAGCTGCAGAGGGCCTCACTAAGTAGCTGAGGCTGGCCAGGAACCTACAATCCTCCTGTCTCAGCCTCCCAAGTACCGGAATTATAAGCATGCGCTACCACGCCTGGCTCTCAACTACATCTTAAAAGAGTAGTCAGCCAGCTCTCAGAAGTTTGGGGCAGATCTGTCTTCTTAGAAATATGATAGAGCTAGCACTGATACCACAATCACCCCAGCATCTTCTTCCCAGCAGATACAAGAAAATGATCAAGGAGGGGAAGACATTAGGGTCACTGATATTTTGGGGTTGCAAGGTTAAAAAAGGAAGCTTTTATCTTACTTCCTTAGTGAAAGGAGTAAAGCTAAGTGAGGGACTCTACAAGAAAACTCCTTATGAAGATTGAGATCCAAGAGGGGAGGCTGCCATCTTGTTCATCAGATGGATGCTTGAGATGCTATAGGAAATGGAAGGTCCACTCTGGTGTTGCTAGTAGAGTAAAATGTGGTTAGTGCATGTGGAGGAGTTTGACATATGTTTCTTTATATTTGGAAATGTATTACGAACATACAGACTGAGGCCCAGTTCTGGTGTAGAGGAATTTTGAAGAGAAAAGTTTCAGGAATAATCTGTGTCACTGAAGCTTGAAGTCTATTATGCTCATTCTAGTATTGTATGGCCCTGCAAGGGTACATAAGAGAAACTTAGTGGTTCTGAATTCCATATACAGGAACACAGAAGTTAGTGGAGGGAAAGGAACTGCCCTGGGTACCACTGGGCCAAATGATGGGATGTCCAACTCAGAAGGAGCTGGGGACATGTTCACCTGAGGTGGCCAATACAAGATACTTCTGCCCCTCTGAAGAGGTTTGAAAACTATAATCACCTCCCATGTAGGGACCATTATCATGAGTATGTGGCAGTACAGTTGTACAGGGACCCACATTCGGAAGGGTTTCTTGCTTCAGGTTTTTTTCCCCCTCTTGTGGTACTGGGTATTGAGCACAGGGGCATTCTACCTCTGAGCTACATCCTAGCCCTATTTTATTTTTTATTTTGAAACAAGGTCTCACTAAATTGCTGAGAGCCTCACTAAGTTGCTGAGGCTAGCCACTAACCTGCAATCCTCTTGTCTCAGCCCTCCAAGTACTGGGATTACAAGTGTGAACCACAAGGCTCAGCTGGGTTTAATGTTTTACAGTCACTGTCTTGAAGGTTTTATTATTATTATTATTATTATTATTATTATTATTATTATTAATTATTTTGTATTGCTGGGTATTGGACCCAGGGGCATTCTACCTCTGAGCTCTACCCCCAGCCCTTTTTATTTTTTATTTTGAAACAGGGTCTTGCTAAATTGCTGAGGGCCTTGCTAAGTTGTTGAGACTGGCCTCGAACCTGTGATCCTCCTTTCTCAGCTAACAAATGCTGAGATTAAAGGCACATACCACAGTAGGCTTGAAGTTTTTATAAATTTTTATCTTTGAATTTATGTTTCATTAATGAAATCTGATAGGATAGTGGAGCATGTGCTAGAGTCCTAGAGCCTCAGCTCAGGTATTTTCTTGTCTCATTGCTTTCCAGTCTTGGTTCTTGGCTGTTGGCTCTTCTGACCTTGCCTGGCCTCCTGCTCTCTGCTCTTTTTCTGCCACTGCCACAGGTCGAGTGGGTAATATTTGTGGCAAAAGGCCTGTGTTGTGTTATTGGCCTTTACCTCTTTGTGGGGGCCTAGGTGCAGGTAGTAAGGGTCTAGGTTGAGTGAACATACCCTTCGACGTCTTGGGGTGAGGGTTGCAGCAGCTGTCCCTGTTTCATGTTGGTAGGGACAACTTCCTACTACCTTGACATAGTAGGCAGGTGACTTGGTGAGGGCAAAGTAACTCCTCAGTCTAGATTCTGAATACATCCCTGCCTAGTGGTTGCAATCCCTTAGGAGTCACACATCTGCCATAGGTTGAGTTGGAGGGCCCATGGGAAGGAAAGATTGACTTCCTTGTTCCAGCCAGAACTTGGTACATGGGTCCAGCACCTGGCAGGAAGAAGGGGAGCCTGGTAGCTGGTGAATCTTGCTCCTGCTGAGTTTGGTGATGAAGCCCTTAAGCACCTGTAAAGATCTACATTTGCTCTGTGAGTTTCCCTCTGCCCAGAAGACCATGACATTAAATAGAAAATAAAAAAAAATCACTATGGCAGGTTGAGAGAGAAAGAGATGGAGGAACTTATAAAGGAAGGAAAATTTTTATATTTTAGTACTTTTTTTTTTTTTTTAGGTACTGGGGATGGAACCCAGGGGCATTCTACCTCTGAGCTATAGCCCCAGCCTATTTTGTATTCCTTATTTTGAAACAGGGTCTCACTAAGTTGCAGAGGGCCTCACTAAGCAGCTGAGGCTGGCTGCCAACCCGGATTCTCCAGTCTCAGCCTCCCAAATGCTGGGATTACAAGCGTGCGCCACCATGCCCGGCTTATTTTAATACTTTTTTTTTTTTTTTTTGCGGTACTGGGGATTGAACTCAGGGGCATTCTACCTCCGAGCTATACCCCCAGCCCTATTTTTTATTCTTTATTTTGAAACCGAGTCTCACTAAGTTGCAGAGTGCCTCACTAGGTAGCTGAGGCTGGCTGTGAACCCGGATCCTCCGGTCTCAGCCTCCCGAATGCTGGGATTACAAGCATGCGCCACTACGCCTGGCTTATTTTAATACTTTTAATAGAACTTTTACCCGCTTTTCCTAGTTTTCACCAGGCCACACAAATTAAGTAGTTTATCATCATTGAATGGAAGCAAATTTAACCTGAACAATGCAGTTTATCTCCTTTATGCTGATGTTCTATTATTTGTTCTATAAAGAGAGTTTTACCTGCCTATTTCTCTTACCTGTCCTCTATATTAGTTGATATTAGATCTAGAAGATGCAGAGAGAGAGGGAGAAGGAGGCAGTGTGCTACAGTCAAATCTCTTTCTTCCTTTAATCCCTTCACTTAGTCTAGTAAAAGATGAGTAAAAACAGTTTCTCTGAAAGTCCAGTTATAAATAATATCTTCCCACCTCACCAACCCACCAGGGACTATTTCTCTAATATGTTTAACCTTCTCCCAAGAAACATGTAATTTGCCCACATTCTTTAAGAATAGCTGTTATCCATTGCATCCTAAGTCTCATAAAGGAGTTGAAACAGATTTTTTATGATGAACAGTGTGTTAGAAATTAACTAATCCAACTATTTCACTTCGTGATTAAATAAAAACCCAGAAAATGCTAGCAGTATCATTCAAGGCCTCATAATTAGTAGAAAACCCAGGATTCAATTTTGTCCTTGTTCTAATGAATCACTATTTCTACAGCATTATGTTGTAGAAATTTTTCATAGCTCTGAGAGCTGCCAATTTTGTTAAATAAGTTGTATAGGACTCTTAAATTGCTAGTTCATGAGCTTTAAGTCCAATGCTTATGTATTATTGAATTTTACAGAGCCTACAGAGGTCATATAGTTAATGTGTTTCTTTGAGTTAAAAATGACTATAAATATGGTCTCAGGATCTTTTAACTATGAATCCCAATATCTTAACTAATTCAAATGCCTTTCTTTTTAATTATCACACTTAATACCTGTCCCTTGATAGTATATCAAGAGAAATTATATTACATATAGTATAATTTCAAAGTATTATAAACAATAGGACACTGAAAAAAAATCTATCACCACTATCATTTTATAAAAAAAAGAACATTTTTAACATTAAAAGTATAGTGAGGATATAATCTCAGGATAAAGGACAGTTCTTTATAAGAAAAGTAATTTGATGACCTTATATTGACATTTTTTGCCATGGACTAGTGAAAATTTTGTCATGGATCAGTACTTGTCTGCAGACTGGTGTCTGAGAAACACTGATATATAGCATAACAAAATATTAATGTTGAACTCTTGCTAAGGATTATACTGCATAGACATCAGAAGTGTTTTCTTGAGGAGCATTCTAATTCCACCTGCACTAAAAGGGATCATTACTCTTGATAATAGCCAACTGTTTTTCAGTGCTCTGCAATCATGCTGTCATCTGTCTTACTTTTTTAGTAGTAAATTTTAGAGCATAGAGACCTAAATTCTCATGATAGAAAATATTTTCTATGATTTAATTACTATTTAGTCTACTTATAAACATAGTTATCTTCCAAAAGTCACAGTATTAAAATAATTTGCATAGTTTATTCCTTTAATTATAGCATTCCTTTAATTATAGTGCTAACTAGGATAACTTACTTAGTTTGGGGGAGATTAAAACATTAACAGATGCACTTTTTATTTTTTGACCTTCTACAATATCCTTTTTCTCATTGATTGCTTTTTCAGATTGGTTAATCCAGTTGCAAATAATACCAAATAATTTCCTGATAGAATATAAACTCCATTAAGGCAGAAACATTTTTACTGATAAGTTTTATCAAATGAATGATGAACAGTGAATAAACTCATATTCTTCCCAAGTTCAGATACTACCTCGTCAGGGTTTCTATTTAAACATGGACTTGAAACATTCACTTCTACCTCCTTCTGAAACTGCAATAAAATGACATGAATAAGCCGGGCGTGGTGGCCCACACTTGTAATCCCAGCATTCGGGAGGCTGAGACTGGAGGATCTGGGTTCGCGGCCAGCCTCAGCTACCTAGTGAGGCACTCTGCAACTTAGTGAAACTCGGTTTCAAAATAAAGAATAAAAAATAGGGCTGGGGGTATAGCTCGGAGGTAGAATGCCTCTGAGTTCAATCCCCAGTACTGCAAAAAAAATAAAAATAAATAAAATGACATGAATAAATATATAAGGACAAGGAAATGAGGGAGGAAACAATAAAAATAAAGTTTTAAAAGTGGGAACCAGATGAAAAATTGGTAATTTATTTCAATGAAGTACAAATCTAAGTCAAAAATGTAGAAATGGGGGCTAAGGATATGGCTCAGTGGTAGAGTGCTTGCTTTTCATGTGCAAGACACTGGGTTTGATTCCCAGCCCTCTTTCCAGAAAAGTCCCAATAAAACAAAACAGAAATGGTTAGGAATTCTAAGTATCATGTTCCTCTAGCAGTAGCATATAAACACAATTGAAGCCCCAAACTGGAAGTTCTGTATAGGAAGTTTTTACAAACTCAAATTCTTTTCCCTACCCTGCCCCTCCTACTTAACAGAAGTTCGGAAGTTTATGTTGGGGAGTTTGAGGGACAACTGGAAGGGATTCAGTGGTATGCTGGAGCCAACTTGTAGCAGTGATACTGAGGAATTTTGTGAATTGGTTGTTAAAACAGTGGTGGCCTAAAATTGACCATGATGAGAATATTGAACATTAAATAAAATAGCAAATGCTGCAAATTAGGACCTTTCCTTTCAGAGTCAGCTTGCCAGTATAGTACTGGGAGTATTTTTATTGCAAATGGGGTAGAAATTCTAAATGCTGACTAGTGAGATCTCCCAGCCTCGTTTTTCCATAACCTAATTCCCAGGAAGCAGAATAGAAGATCCCTTTCTGGGAAAACTAACTTGCCCAAGAAGGAAGACTATAGCTGCTGCAATTACACTCTCTAAGTGAAATAGTTCAGCCAGACAAACATACAGTGACACCCACCATTTGATAAAACATTGAACCAACTTTTCAGCACCTCATTCTTAAATATGAACTGGTCACTAGGGATCTTTGGACATTTGAAGAAAGTCTATAGTGTGAAAAACAGACAAAACTAAGAGTAATGAAAAAAAAAAAACTATGTGGAAACTGAGAAAATGTATTTAGGCAAAGGAAATATATTTATTAATCCACAAAACAAGAATAAAGAGTCCATAAAGAAGCATTCATAGAATAAAAGAGAGCCCTTAAATATATTAGCAAACATAACAGCAATGGTAAATTTGGAGATAGTCTTCTAGAAAGTAGAACCAAAAGACAAGAAGATGGAAAACAAGAGGAAAAGAAAACTAGGGGAGCCGGGCGTGGTGGCGCACGCTTGTAATCCCAGCATTCGGGAGGCTGAGACTGGAGGATCCGGGTTCGTGGCCAGCCTCAGCTACCTAGTGAGGCACTCTGCAACTTAGTGAGACTCGGTTTCAAAATAAAGAATAAAAAAAAAATAGGGCTCGGGGTATAGCTCGGAAGTAGAATGCCCCTGAGTTCAATCCCCAGTACCGCAAAAAAAAAAAAAAAAAAAGAAAACTAGGGGGTCAGTACAGTGTCTGGTGAGTTTCAAAGAAAGAACAGATAAAGTTACCAAGGCTGGAAGGATATGAGTTTGTCTTATCAATACCAATGAATTTCATTATGAAATTTTATACTAGACATAAAAGGATGATCCTAAAATAATCTGTAGAAAAAATAGATTACATATAAAGGATTAGGGATCAGAAGAGTGACATTGACTTTTGACTTCTCAATGATAATAATGAAAGGCAGAATGAAATAGAATCATGCCTTCTGAGGTTAGGAAAAAATTAACTTTAGAAGTAGAGTTCAACTATATTTAGCCAATCTAATTGCCAAACATTGATAGAATAAACATTTTTCAGGCAAAAGGGGTCTCAAAAATTACCATTTATGTCTCCATTATTAAGAAATAACAAAGTTTGCTCTACCAAGAAAACAAGAGTAAACCAAGATAGAGGAAGCTATGCCATCTAGGAAACAAGATACTTTAGACCAAAGAGAGAAGGGACTCCTCATAGATAACCTGATTTGTGCAACTGACTGAGAGCACAAGATCCAAATTGTAATGAAAGGACAGGATGTCTCTAGAAAAACTGAAAATGAGACAATACCTGAAGAAGTCAGTTTCTTTTAGTTGGGGATATAGGTCAAGACAGGAAATGAATGATATATCTAATACATTGACATAAGAACACAATGCTTTTGGTCATTTATTATTACTAGGATAGAGACTGTAGTATATCATCCTATCCCTTCCCTAAGCTTTTCCCTGTCTATCTTATAAAATACAGTTATGTTATCAATATAAGTAGATACTGTTAAGTATTTGTTAGAATGTTAAAGTATTAAGTAACTTAATTATACACGACTATAAAAATTTAGAAACTTCCCTACTATTATATGTAAAAATTAAGGAAATGTGTTTAGTGTAAAAATATTTATATTATATTGGGTGTCCTCAAAGTGCATAGCTAACTCCTTTTGAGATAGAAGAGAATCTTTATGTTAGAAATTATTAAATGCTTTTTATTAGATGGGTTGCCATAATTGTCTACTTGCATATTGATATTCTAGATGTAAATGAGAACTCTTTAAATAGAATACTATGAAGCCTTTAAATGAAATGGATCTATGTAAAATAATATGGAAAGTAAGCAAGACATTATTTGTTTTTTTTTTAAAAAAACAGATTACAGAACAGTAAGTATATATAATATGGTCTCATTTAAGAAACTATATTTTCTATAATCATATGCACATAGGCAATTTCTATAATTACATAAGAAACCACTAAAGTGTTTACTTTGGGGGAAGAGAATTAACAGGATAATTTTACCTTTTCTTTTTATATTTTTCTGTGTGGCTTGATATTTTTACCTTGAATATTCATAGCTTTTTAACTTAAAAATGCCAGATGTATTAGACATGTAGATAAAAGATGTTGCTATTTATTTTTTGTAGAAGTTTGCTTGGATTATAATCAGACATTGAAAGAAACCTAGTAATATTGGTGACATAGATTTTTATTTTTATTTATTTATTTATTTTTGTGGTACTGGGGATTGAACCCAAGGGCATTCTACCTCTGAGCTACACCCCCAGTCCTATTTTGTATTCTTTATTTTGAAACAGGGTCTCACTAAGTTGCCGAGGGCCTCACTAAGTAACTGAGGCTGGCCGTGAACCCGGATCCTCCTGTCACAGCCTCCCAAGTACTGAGATTACAAGCATGAGCCACCACGCCTGGCTCTGGTGACATAGATTTAATAGCTCTAAGGCCCTAGTCTTGGAAAACATTTGGTAGTATTTTAAAAAGTTTTTTTCGGGGGGCGTCAGTAGTGTGGTAATAATGCTGTTATATTACTTCAATGAATTAAGTTAATATGGTTAATATTTTAATTATGCTAAAAAGGTATTAATTTGAAATTAAAATTGTATTTAAATGTTTCTAGCCAGTTAATTTCTAAAATAAACAGCTATGAAAAATGTTTGGTGGTAGTTAATTTTTTTTAGTAGGGTTAGGCTGGATTATGCTACATTTCATACTTTTTCAGTGCTGCACTTTATATTACTTTTTCAGTACATTAAAACTTATGCAGTGAAACTGAATAATGGCAATGTTTTTATACCCTTTTATAGCCATTTCTTTATCATAACCTCCCCCTATTTCCTGTTAGCTAAACTATAAGTACCTTTCTGTTAATTTATGAAAATTATTGTTGAGATAGCACATTATCACTGATCTGTATGGCACTTTCAGCATGTTCAAAGCAAAGGTCCGAGCAACATAAAACACATCAAAATTCATTAATGTGGTATTGATTATTTTTTGGATAATTAATTTTATTGCAGACCCTTGAAAGAGATAATGAGCTGCAAAGGGAGAAGGTAAAAGAAAATGAAGAAAAGTTTCTTAATCTTCAAAATGAGCATGAGAAAGCACTAGGAACTTGGAAGAGACATGTAGGTTTATTAAATTGTGAAATATTAAGATATCTTAAATAGTTGTAGACATTTAAAATAACTATTAAGTGCTAAGAAAATATTGCAAAATAATATAGGAATAAAGTCAGACACATTTTCTTCTTCCACTCATATTTTCAAAAGTGAGTGCTTTTTAAAAGCTAAATTTAATAAAATTCCCTTTACTTTTTATGCATGGAAGATCATACATATATATGTTTGGTATATATAAATTCAAATATATATTTATATATATTCATGTCTTTACATACATATATATGTACATTCATATATATGTACATACATATATTCAATATATATTTATGACCTTCCATATATGACAAAGAAAAATTAATTTACTTTTTAATTAAACCATTGCATTGTATTTTAATAAATGATTAAAATAATTACATTTGCACTATTGTTAAGCTGATCTGTTTTGCTTCCTCAGCAGTTTTGTTGAGATGTATTAGAGCCATATTTAGACCATGTGTACCAGTAGTTGAATTCTATTGTATTAATATTTGTAGACATAGTTATCTCCTTAGACTACATTTGTTTAGCTTATTTTAAATTTTAATTTCAGTGAAGTAGATAAAACAATGATGAAAAATGATATGAATTCAAGTTGTGAAATATAAAAGTTCACATTAGAGTCATGGACCATAAAATTGATTATTTTATTTTAATATCAATTCTCATTGCCTTTTCAAATCTTTTAAAAGAATTAACACAATTGACTGGGGCTGTAGCATGCATGAAGTCCTGGGTTTAATCTTTAGCACTGAAAAAAAAAAAGAAAGAAAATGACTATGAAGCTCTATTTTAGAAATGTATGATTATATTTTAGGCTACTGTACTAATCATACTACATAATATATTATTATACTAATATAATGTGTATCTTAATATCAGCTTCATAATATTTTCTGTAAATGATTTTGTTTGATTAAATTATCATACAAATAATTTTCGATTTGATTGACTTATAGCTAACATGTTTTCTTAATTTATATTTGGAGAGACCAAGTCTTCATTGATGATTTTGATAAGATTTACTCAAGTCTAAGAAAAACATTTTTTGCTTAATTATATCAGAACATTTAATGTTTAATAATCTCTACCAGTAAAACATCATTAAGCGCTAAACATAGTAACTTCAGTTAATCTACATCATATCCCAACACCTTCTCACCTTCAATGTTTAAAAGATTGTAGAAATGGTACTGTCAGGAAAAGGAAAACTATAAAGTGAAAAGGAAATGTAAATTCAAATATTCCAAACACCACAAAAAATTGATTGAGCTTAACATCATTTTCTCTGATAAGGCTAGAACAATGGCCTTCTCCCAAGAAAAAAATTGATCAAATTAAGAAAAATAAGCAGCATCACTGGGGTGGCTATAATTATGTATCTTTGATGAATTGGTTTATCTAATAGTTTTTAGATTCCATAATCATTTCACTTTCATAATGTTTTAGTAATAAACAGTTAAGTAAGCTTCTTTGATTCTGTAAGAGTTTTCTTGAATGGGAGATCAGATCTATGTATTCTATAATTGTGTTTCTATCTTTGTTTTCGCTATTCTTGAGTGACAGACAATAATCGTATAGCTACTGAGATTGGACCAAAATGGGTTTGAAAACAAAGTAAAGATACTGACAAAAATAAATGTGGACAGTATAACTGCTGTCTTATATCTGGTCACTCAAAAAATACTATGAGAATACTATGCTAATAACTTATGTGTATCATTAGATAATATACTTAAAATTCATTGAGATGTTTTTAAAAACAGTATTATGCATATCTGTTTTTATTTTGACTAATTATAGAATCAGTATACATATACATTGATATACATATATGTAGGTATAGATGAAAAGACAATGAGAGCATTCCAAAATTGTTTAGGGAAAAGGAGGTCACAAAAGAAATTCAATTCACTTTGAGCATTTACCATGTATTGGGCACTATTCCAGGCACTGTGTTTTAAAAGATGCCTGAAATTCAAAGATTACCAAAGAGCTCACACTCTGAAGGGACAGGTAAATATAGAATTAACCATATAGTACAGGGTGCTTTTAATATTATTAACAAAGTATTATGAAAGTATGAAATAAATTATCCCATTTAGCTAGATTAGAGAGTTTAAAAAAAAAGATGTCAAGTTTCCCTACTCTTCTCATTTCATCCTGTTGGCATTCCATTTTTAAAAATGGACAAGATTATAGAGTCATGAAACTGCATTGTTAAGGCTATGAATAGTTTGCTTTGAATGAGAAATAGCCTATGTGGAATGTGACATTATAAAACAGATCAGCTTTCCAAAGGGTCTCTTATAAGGAAGTTGAATTCTATAAGTAATGGGAAGCCATCGAGAATTTTAAAACAGAGAAGTGATAGGGCAGATCTGTTGATTATGGAGCAGGGAGACCTCATGCATCAGTATAGAGAATTGCTTTATGGAAAGAGACCATTATGAAGAAAATTGTAATTATTTATCCATAAGCCTATGAGAATGTGAATTAGGGCAATAGGGAGAAGAGAGAAGAGGGATAGATACAAGAAGCATTTCAGAAGTAGAATTGGCAAGTTAGTGTCATTTTTATATATGGGTATTGTAAAGAGAAAAGGATTCAAATATGACTCATGTATATCACTCAGAGAATGATGATGTCATTACGGACATGAGGAGTGTCAGAAAAGCAGATTTGGTGGATGAAAATAATGAGTTAAATTTGAGAACTGTTGAATTTATGGTTCCTGCAGGACAACTAGCTTGAAATGCATACCATGCATTTGGAAATGTGCATCTCATCTCAGGAGAGAGTTTGGGGGGAGATAGAGTTTTAAGATATATTAACATAAAGGAGAAATTGGGGGTTAGAGGGGAAATAAAATCATCTGTAGGAATGGAAGACTTGAAGAGAAGAGGGCTGAAGAAAGAACCTTGCAGAATGGCAACATTTTTTGAGTAGGGTGTGTGTGTTGGGGCAGGAG
>PVLC010045645.1:0-11726 GCA_004027655.1 Graphiurus murinus | reverse complement strand
AAAAAAAAAAAAAAAAAAAAAAAAAAAAAAGAAAGAAAGAAATAAGTAAGCTGGGTGTGATGGTGTAGGCCTGCCTGTAATCCCAGTACTTAGGAGGCCGAGACAAGAGGACCAAAGGTTCAAGGCCAACCTCAGCAATTTAGTGAGACCCTGTTTCCAAATATAAAATAAAATAGGGCTGGGGTATAGCTCAGAGGTAGAATGCCAGAATGCCCCTGGGTTCAATCCCCAGCACCACAAAAAGAAGAAAAAAAAAGAAAAAAAAAGGAAGTAATAAGTATTTTAGTTCCTAGAAACAGGCAAGTTAGAAAATTTTCTAACATGGCTTTTAATGAAAACCATAGTTACTCTGCAAATAAAAGATTGCTAAAGATCACTTTTTCCCTTTTTTTTTTTTTTTTAAATACTGACTGATCCATATTTGCACCGGCTGACCGGGAAGTGGTTGGTGTAAGGTTTTTCAAAATGACTGTCAGAGAAGGTAATGAACCTTGCTTCAGTCCTGTAGTTTTGCTAACACTTGTCTGCGGAAGGATTTTAACAGCCTGCTGACTTGGCTGGGCCCCTGGGGCCGCCCAGCAGGGAAACTGTCTCTTGCGGCTCAGCTTATAAATATAACCTTTGCATGTTTAGAAATACCCTTTCTGAGGCAGGACTTAAGTTCGCCCTTGAATCCAAATGCTCATTTTGGCCTCTGTGCTTTTTTAAACAGGAGAAAGAAAAGCTAGCAAGGTTCCATCTTGAAACTGTCTATTATTTCTATCTCCCGCTTTCTTGCTGTTTCTGCTGGGCACGGGCCCTGGGAATCATGAAAGTTTTCCTTATAAATTGCCACTGTAGAAATGCTGACTGTGTATTTTAAACCCTGTGGAAATAGCTGAGCCACGGACATATTGTTTTCATTAAAGATGCTTTAGTTGGTCCTCTCAAGTGCTGTGTTTACTGCCAACAGAGGAACTGTTGTTTGAAGGAAGTTTAGTCTTCGGAGGTAGCTAGGGGCCGCCTGTGGAATCCTTACCTATTCAATCACGAAGTTCTGTTTGGCTTTTACCATATATTTACTTATTATTGTTTTTACTTGCGGCAATCAAGAGTCACTTATTAGGGCCATTCAATGAGTCCTTGTAAAAGAATTCTTTCCTAAATAAATATTATGCTATTAGAAATTTGTCTCTCTAGGACCACACTGGAAATGAAGATAGCCAACATAATTAGTAACTAATTTGCCATAGGAGGTTAAACTTTTAAACCTTTTTTTTTTTTTTTTTTTCTATACCCCCAGCCCTTTTTACTTCTGGTTTTTTGAATCAGGGTTTCACCAGGTTGCTGAGAGTCTCACTACTTGCTGAGGCTGGCTTTGAACCTGTTATCCTTCCTGTCTTAGCCTTCCAAGGACTGGGATTACAGGCTTGCACCACCCACCTGGCTGAGATTAAACATTTGTGTGTGTGTCATACTGGGGGTTGAAACCAGGGCCACTCTACCTATGAGTTATAACACAAACTCTATTCTTTTTCTTTTCTTTTTTTTTTTTTTTGCCATGTTAGAGATTAAACCCAGGGTCATTCTGCCTCTGAGCTACACCCCCTAGACTGTTTTTTTTTTTGTTTTTTTTTTTTTAATGTAGAAACAGGATCTTGCTATGTTGCTAGTATCCAGTACTTATGATCCTCCTGTCTCAGCCTCTCAAGTATTGGAATTACAGGCATGCACCACCATGCCTGGCTGTCTCTCCCTATTTTATTTTATTTTTTTTTAGTTTGAAACAGTATCTCACTAAGTTACTGCAGGCTAATCTCAAACCTGCAATCCTGTTTCAACCTCCCCAGTACAAAAATTACAGGTCTGCGCCACCAAGCCAAAATGGAAGGTTAATCTTACTGGGGGAAAAAAAATGGATGTTTTACTCAAGTGAAGTACCAGTGCTTTTTAATGATTTTTAATCAACCTGATTCATGGGTTTATGGTAAGGTCCAATAAATATTTATTGATTGGTTGTGTGGCTATAAATACATAAATGTGTCTCAGTGCTTCAGATAGATTTGATCTTTGATGAAATACTGCCAATCCTTTACCATTCACCTCTTTTCTTCTGTCTGAGATTCCAAATGATCATTCTGAGATGCAACAAGCTGAAGATATCATGGGACATATTCATTTATATTAAATTCTGCTTTCTCATATGTGTGTGTGTGTGTGTGTGTGTGTGTGTGTGTGTGTGTGTGTATAGTTTTCCGTTTTTGGTGGTATTAGGGATTGAATCCAGGGGCATTATGCCTCTGAACTATATTCCTAGCCCTTATTTTCTGTTGTTGTTATTCTTATTTTTGTTTAGAAACAGGGTCTAGCTAGGTTGCTGAGTGTCTCACTGAGTTGCTGAGGCTGGCCTCGAGCCTGTAATCCTCTTGTCTCAGCCTCCCAAGGACTGAGATTAGAGGCATGCGTCACCACAACTGTTTACTTCCTCATATTATTATGTGAAAGAGATATAGATTTTTAAAAACAAAAGTAGGTGTCAAGAAGGCTGTTTTGGAATCCACTGAGTTCACTAGAAAGATAAATCAGTCAGGACCTTCCCAAGCTAATCACATACTAGAGTCAGCCTCCATATCTACTTGTTCGCTTATCTCCATATTCACCCGAAGAAGGATCAAAAATATCTCCATGAGCCTGACCTGGTGGCACACACCTATAATCCCAGCACTTGGGAGGCTGAGACGGGCTGATCACAGGTTCAAGGCAGATGTATGGTAACTTAGCGAGAGCCCGTTACCAAATAAAAAAATAAAATAGGGCTGGTGGTGTAGCTTAGAGGTAGAGTGCCCCTGGGTCAGTCCACACACCACGCACACACACAATGGGGTGTATTGCATCTTTACTGAACAAGTATGGACAATTTTTCATTATTCCCTAAACAATGGGCTAATTAATAGAATATTACTTAGTATTGGGTATTATAAGTCATCTCCAGATGTTTTAAAATATACAGAGGATGTATATAGGTTACTCGCAGCTCCTAGGCCATTTTATATGAGGCACTTACACATCCAAGGATCCTGGTGTCTAAACAGGATCCTGGAACCGAATCCTGTGCTAAGAAGGGATGATTATATTTAATCACAAGTGCTTAAAAAACACCCTTGATTACATTTATAGTGGGATTCTCAACATAGCTACATGGTCCTGCATAACATTTGGTATTTAAGAGAATAATCCTTCTACTTTCTTTCTTTTTATGTATTCACTCTGGTTATGAGATTGTTGGAAGGCAGACGTCATCTAAATCCTTTTAAAGGCAGTAATCCCTCGGTATCCATGGGCGCTGGGTCCCAGAAGCCCCAGTGGATCTTTCTCCCTGAACTCCCAAACCCTTAGATGCTCCAGTCTTAGAAAATGACAGTGTATCTGCTGTAACTGCAGCACACCCTCTGGTGCACTTTGGGGTCGCTAGACTCCTTAGCATCCTTACTGCAATATAAATGCTATGTAAATAAGTATTACTCAGCATCAGTCAGGACAAGAAAAACATCTGCATGCTTAGCATAAACAGTTTCTTTATTTTTTATTCCAATATTCAATTAATTCTCAGTTGGTTGAATCTGAACTTGCACAATCTGTGAATGTGAAGAGCCACAACTTCCTTTTCCTTTTTCTTTTCTTTTTTGGCACTGGGGATTGAACCCAGAGGCATTCTACCTCTGAGCTACACCCCAACCCTATTTATTTTCCATTTGGAAGAGGGTCTCACTAAGTTGTGTGTGGGGGGCTCACTAAGTAGCTGAGGCTGGCCTTGAACCTGCGATCCTCCTGCTCAGCCTCCCAAGGACTGGGATCACAAGTGTGTACTCCCATGCCCATCTTGGGCCAAATTTTTCTAAAGAAGCAATTATTATATTAGTGTCAGGACATATGTGACCACAGTGGAAATAAATATTGTCAATGTAAATTGATAAGTTTGATTAATATCTGAGCTAGATGTAATATATACCTTTAGAGGCAAATTTGACCAGAAGTCAGATTTCATATCACCTACCAGTGAATATGCATGCAAATCTATGACCAATGGCACCAAGTGACATGTCACTACTTTATTCTTTTTCTTTGATAGAGTGTGAGTGTGTATGTGTTATTAAGGATTTAACCCAGAGGTGTTGCACCTCTAAATTACATCCCCAGTTCTTTTTCTTTTCTTTTTGTTTTGTTTCAAAACAGCATCTTACCAGGTTCCTGAGAGCCTTGCTAAACTGTTGAAGCTGGCCTCAAACCTGAGATCCTCCTATCTCAGCCTCCCAAGTACTGAGATTACAGGTGTGTGCCACTAATACCCAGGTTTTATTGATTTAATCAATATTTACTGCATGTTTACTATCTGCTAGACACTATAATGTTCTAAGACAGATTATATTACTTGTTTTTGTAATTATACTTGGTAAAATAATAATTTGTAGAGAGAATAGACTTTGATTTTTTTATTCCTTTTTGTGGTACTAGGAATTTAACCCAAGGGCATTCTACCTCTGAGCTACACCTTCAGCTCTATTTTTTAATGTTTTATTTTGAAACAGAATCTCATTAAGTTGCTGAGGCTTTACTAAGTTGCTGAGACTGGCCACAAACCTGTGATCCTCCAGTCTTAATCCCCCAAGTGCTAGGATTATAGATGTGTGCCACCATGCCTGGCTATTAAACTTTGATTTTTTTTTCTCCTCAACATTTTTACTTTTTTCCTGTTCTTTTTTTCTCCTCTCCTCTCTCCCCTCCCCTCCCCTCCCCTGCCCTACCCTGCCCTCTTCTCTCTCTCTCTCCCTCCCTCCCCCTCTCCCTCTTCCTCTTCCTCTCCCTCTATGTCCATAAATTCAATTCTCTCAAGCCATTTCTGTTTGAAAGGCATGATTTTTCTCCCAACCCCCACCCCAATTGTTACAGGGGTTTTTGTGGGGTTTTTTTGAGGGGGCGGGGGGCTGACTTGGCATTTCTAAGAGGGTCTGTCAGAGTGATAAAGGGTTAAAGGCCCAGGCAGAGCTACTTATCTTACATAAATAGCCAGCATACCAAAAAGACTAAACAAGAAGTCCAAAAGCAAACCATACTTAATTACAGGAGTTTCTAGTGCCCTGAAGCAACAGAAGCAGCAGCTGCTCAAACACTGCTTGCCCTTTGAGTGATGGGCAGGAGCCCTGGGTGTGGGGAACAAAAAGAGATTAACATTGAGTAAGACCGAAAAGCATATATATATATATATATATATATATATATATATATATATATATATGTATATATATATATTATATATGTATATACATACATATATATGCAAAAATTATATATATATATAAAATTACCATCCAAGAAAGCAGCAAGACTTCATGTCAAGAAGGGTGCCACCCCACCAATGCAAAATTCAGTGATGCTTTGTTCCCTAAGTTTAGCTAACAGCTATAGAATCAGACATCTTTAATGGTCTCTAAATGAAAAAAAAGGAACGTATTTGCACTACTCTAAAGTGGCAAAAGCTCAGTCCTTTGCCTTTGGATTGGAAGTATCAAAATGCCAATTAAACACAATATTCTAAGCACAAGAAAAGGGCTGGGAAAGCCAAGCCAGGCACGTGCCCTTTCTTTTGTATTTACTTCGCTATTAACTCTCTGCGTTTGCTGGTTCATCTATTAAACAGAGATGCCCATTCCAGGCAATTTAGGAGTATACTTTTTGTTTTGTTTTGGTACTAGGGATTGAACCCAGGGGCATTCTACTTCTGAGCTACACCTTCAGCCCTTTTTAACTTATTTATTTATTTTTAAATTTATTTTTAAATTTTGAAACAGGGTCTTGCTAAGTTGTTGAGGCTGGCCTCAAACCTGCGATCCTCCGGTCCCAGCCTCCCAGTTACTGGGATCGGCTTATGTTTTAAGCAAAGATGGTCAGTAGATTTGTACAATTGTCTGATAGATCCAAGTCTCTCTCATTTGGGTTGGGCTTTGAAGCTAGAACCATGGCACCACTCTTTCCTGTGGAAATTTGAGGGTCATAGCCCAACACTCCCCAGGGGAATATTCTTATCATTTCCATCCCAACTAGAGATTCCTTCCTATGTTATTTTTTCCTTTATTTTTAATATTCTTTTACTGATGTAGTCTCACATCATAATGAAGTTCCGAGTGACAGGGGCAGCCATGCACACAGCGCTCGGCTTTCCCCTGGCCCCCTCCCCAAGCCCTCCCCTTGCCCATAAGTGATATTGAGATTGGCACTGGTAATTCCACATAGGTACATGCCATTAATGCACGTGTTTACCTCACTAATTCTCCCTCTCCCCCCTCCCCTGGACCTCCTCCCTGGCTCCACTGCCCTGTCTCTTCCATTATCTGAAGTCCCTCTGGTGTCCCGATTCCTCCCTACCTTCCACGTATGAGAGAAAACATCTGACCCTTCACTTTCTCTGACTGGCTAATCTCACTTAACCTAATGTTCTCCAGGTCCTTCCATTTTCCTGCAAATGACAAAGTTTTGTTCTTCTTGATTGAGGAGGAGACTTCGATTGTGTGCATCTTTCATACTTTTGCAGTCTGTTCCTCTGTCAGGGTGGACACCTGGGCTGGGTCCATGACCTGCCTGCCCTGAATTGTGCTGCTGGCCCCTTTTTAGTGACCGCCATGATTGATGTAGCACATTCTTTGAAATGGCCCACCTGAGTTTATTTGATACAACACCCGAAATTTTCATCTTAACATCCCATTATGCACTTAATTAGTATTTGGCCCATACTTATGTGTTCTCTCTCATAACTGATAATTACTTCTGGCCTCTCACTGTATACTTTGGTCTATGAATCTTTATATCTTTTGTAGAAGTAGACTCTTTTTTGTGTCATTGTTATTTTGGTATTGGGAAGCAAACTTGGGGGCATTCTACCTCTCAGTTACACCCCATTCCTTTTTATTTTTACTTCTTAGGCTGAGATAGGGTCTTGTTAGTTGCTGAGGCTGGCTTCAAACTGTGATCCTCCTTTCTTAGCCTCCCAAGTACTGGGATGACTGGCATGTGCCAGTGTACTTGGCATTAAGACTTTTTTTTTCCTTTTTAGTACTGGAGGTTGAACCCAGAGGCATTCAACCTCTGGACCACATTTCCAGGCCTTTTTTTTCCTTTATTTTTTTAATTGCTGAGGCTATCCTCAAACCTGCAATCCTCCTGTCTTAACCTCCCAAGTCCTGGGATCACAAGCATGTGCCACCACTCCTGGAATTAAGACTTTTTTGCATGTGACAAAAACTAGATTTAAGCAACTTGGTGCAAAAAATGGAGTTTTTAAAAAATTCATATATCAAAATTTTGTGGAAACCTGGGTAGACCTGGCTGTCAAGATGTGTGCTATCGTACATGAATTCTATCGTCTTCTCTCTCTCTTTTATACACTTCTCTGCTTATATTTTTTCTGTTTTATTCTTATTTCTTACTGACTTCTTCATGAATTGAGAACCACAGTCTTTGGGAGTTTCAGATTCATGCTTTTGTGATTTTAGGAATGAATAAGAAAAGAGGGCTGGGCATGGTGGTGCACTCCTGTCATCCCAGTACTTGGGAGGCTGAAACAGAAGGATCCCAGTTTCAAGGCCAGCCTCAGCAACTTTAGCGAAATCCTGTTTCAAAATAAAATAGAGCTGGAGATGTAGCTCAGACTTAGAATGCCCCTTAGTTCAATCCCCAGTACCAAAAAGAGAGAGGGGGGGAATTTTTTAAAGAAAAATTCCCATGCTTTTTTATCATTGTTATCTTTGGCATTATTAGGAAGCAAAATGTAAAATGAGAATTGCAGACACAATTGATTTCAGACATAAATGTCCTTTAATATGTTTTGAATACCTATCATAACAGTTCTCAAAGAATGGTGCTATTTTTAATCAATGGTAGAGAGAGCAGATTATATTCTAAAATCACACAGAACTTCAAATACCTTGGAGATAGAAGAAAGCTTGATCCGATAATGAATGAGCGGTGTGTATGACATAAGTCCTGTGTTGCTGGAACACTTCAAATATCATTTGGTGGCTGCTTCCGCCTGGATTTGCTTTGTATCCCAGGGAGATGATCTGACCTTAAGCTTTTGTGAGCTTCAAAGACAGCGCCATCTCTGCCTCCTCTCTGCGGGGCTGAAGAAACAGACCCTTGCTGAACAACAGGAAGCCAAATTGATTTTAATATTATGAATTCTTTACTCTGATATGGGAAATGTTATCTGGGCCATCTCAGTGGGCTAGTGATTATAGAGCCAGATTAGACTTCAAAATGCAGACCAACTCTGTAGGCCTGGCAGAGCAGAGCTGGAGGTCCTTGGCTAGAGTGTTTGGGAGCCCATCTTGATAATCAACTGTGATTATGTTAATGTCCTCCTGAGAGAGCTTGTGGCTTCTATTTTAGGGTACACAACAAATCTTCTCTGGTGTTTTCAGCCGCTGTAGCTCAGGAAAGAGATTATATAGCAGCATGTGAATGTTGGTGGGTATTAGTCAGTCTTCCAGTACTATAACGAAGTACCTGAGATAGCTAAAGAAGAAAAACAGTTTTAGCTCATGATTTCAGATTTTCCAGGACAAGACCAAGCAGACCCATTGCTTCTGGTGGGGGAGCTGGATGGTGCTGGTATGAACCAGGGAGTTGAGCAGAACCTCCCAGGTCTTGGACCAGGAAGCAGAGAGAGAGAGAGAAAGAGAAGCCTGAGCTACCACAGTCCAGAGAGGGAGCTCACCCAGTGTACTAAGGACTTCCTACTAGGCTCTACCTGTCAAAAGCCCTGCCACCTCTTGCCAGACATGGTGGTGGACACCTCTAATCCCAGTATTTGAGAGGCTGAAACAGGAGGATCACAGGTTCAAGGCCAGCCTAAGCAACTTAGTGAGGCCCTCAGCAACTTAGTGAGACCCTGTTAAAAATATAAAAAAGGGCTGAGGTGTAGCTCAGAGGTAGAATCCTCATGGGTTGAGTTTCTAGTACCAAAAAAAAAAAAAAAGGTTCACTACCATTCAGTAGCTCCATGGACTGGGGACCAAGCCTTTATAATGGGATTTGGGGAACATTCAACGTCAAAACTATAGTAGTTGCACAGATCCAATGAGAACTCTCTCAGAATTTTAGCCCATTTTACAAAATAGGCATAAAATCTCATTCTTAACAGAGAATAGCTTTTGGAGGCTAAGATAATTCAGTAGATTAAACTTTAAAAATGAGACTTCCATAAAACTCCCATCTGACCCATCAAGGCTCACTAAAGATCTTAATTATACATTAATAACTAATCATTAGAATTCCCAAATCCTTTAACCCATTAAGTCCCAAGTTTTCAGTTCTGCAAATATTCCAATGAAGTTGACATGCATGGTGGCATTAAGATAGGCTGAAAATCAGCATCTAGGGCTTGTATTATTATTATATTAATTAATGTTATTATAATATAATTATTACAGTATAATTCTATTATCATTTATGTATTATGTAATTATTATTATCATATATACATGTAATACATAGATTTGTGTAGAAGTATAGTATATATTACCATTATGATTATATATAATTATAATATATTACATGTTATACTATAATAATATATTACCATAAATAACATTTATAATAATGTGATATTATAACACATGATTACAATGTATAGAACTGTATGTAATTATAGCATATATTGTAATTATGATTACATAATTAAATATAATTATATTATTATAATATAATTGTATCACATATTATTATACATTGTGTTTATAATAATGCATTATTTTATATCATTATAATGCCAATACATTATTATAACAGTATTCGTAATAAGGTACTATATATTATTATATTACAATATAATAATATAATATAATGTAATAATGATCCAGGAGTGGTGGCACACACCTGTACTCCCAGTACTTGGGAGGCTGAGACAGGTGGATCACAGGTTCATAGCCACCCTCAGCAACTTAGTGAGGGGTCCTGTTTCAAAATAAAAGGTAAAATAAGGCTGAGGGTGTAGCTAGCTTGGAGTTAAAATACCCCTGGGTTCAATCTCCTATACCAGGAATAAAATGTACACACACACACACACACACACACACACACACACACACACACACACTAATAATGAAAACCCCCAGAATCCGTCCTGTCTCTGAAGAGTCTGCATTAGCAGCGAGCTGAGCACCTTCAAGCTTTCTGCATGACTTCTTTTTCTATGGGCACAAATACACACAGCTGACCTAACGTGCTGACCACTGTCCTAGGTCATCTAATGCTTCAGATAGCAGAGGACGTGTCCCTGGAGAAACTCACAACAACAACACAACAAAAATGCAAAAGAACAGAGTTCTGGGATTACCATCATCCACTGTCAGCCTCTAACTGGCAGTCTAACCCCCCTGAACCAGCACCCGTGGCTAGCGAGAGCCAGCAGCTACCTCCAGGGTGCCATCAGTCCCCTGTGAAGAATCCCGCACTTATTGAAGGTGCTTTCAGTTATTTAGAGAAGGGATTCCTCAGCAATTGCGGAGCTCCGAGGTGAGATTCAGCATTGCCTAGTTAATCATGTGAGAATCCCGTGCCCCTTCCTTGCTGTGAAAATCACTTCTTCTAAAGACATGTGTCTTCTACCTACAGTGGCGCCTATTGTCTCCCAATTACTTGATGACAATCGTCTCCCAGTCTAGAGCTCTTTTTGCAGAAGTCACTGGCTAGGTGACTGGCAGGGAGCTTTTGTTTTATCAATTACCCGCTAATGATATTGTAGTCATATCTAACCACAGGTAAAATTTATTTCCTTTTTGGTTGTTTAGCTATGTGGAGTCAAATGACATGACCAACCACAACATTTAGGAAAATTTATCTCTGGAGCTGTAATTTATTAGTGTGAATGTTACATGAGTAGCAGAGAATGATAGTTTGAGTTCTTCATTCAAGGGGAAGAGTTCTATAGAGAGGAAGAAAGGAGCCAGGTGTGGTGGCACACATCTGTAATTCCAGAACTTGGGACATTGAAGCAGGAGGATTGCGGGTTTGAGGTAACTCAGCAAGTTAGTGAGGCACCTACCATCTTAGTGAGACCCTGTTTCAAAAAAAAATAGGGCTGGGGGTAGAATGACTCTGCGTTCAATCCCTAGTACCAAAAAGAAAAAAGAAGAAAGGTTGAAAATTATTTTGGTTCACTTCCAGTTGCTTCAGAATATTTATGGAATATTTTCTTGGTCACTGTAACTTTCTAATTGCTAAGGGTATTACCATGACTATGTTATTGTCTTTGGAATCACAACAGTATAAAAGAAAATGTTAGAATAAAATTCATATCCAACAAGAGAATTAATATTGAAATTGTGGACCAACTTAGGAACTTTAACAATACTGGCAGTGATATCTGTCCTACTTATGAATTTATAGCTATAGAAATTTATAATGGGTATTTATTGAAATAATTATTTCCTTTAACACAAATTAGAAGAACCAGTAACTTAGGACTTTCCCAGAAAGAGCCTCAAAGTCCTTACCTGTTAGTTGGATGGACACTGACCTGTAAACTTATTCACTTAACAAAATATCAGATCTGTGTCAATTACTATAAAACATACTTTACATTATATATGGAATAAATAGGTATATAGTATACAAATTATAAGTTATATATAAATACTAATAAATATATGTCATGCCTTAAATGTTTCTGACAGAAATAGGGAGAAGAAAGATTG
>PVLC010045644.1:0-11604 GCA_004027655.1 Graphiurus murinus | reverse complement strand
GTGTGCAGATCAGTTAGATAACCTGGGTTGGACCCAGCAGTGTAGTCCACCAGGTTTTGTTCAGGTCTTCTGCATGTGGATTTGTTCAAGAGCCAGAGTTAAAGGGGCACTAAAACTTTGGGGCATGTTCATCTCAAGCAGATCGCCAAGCCCAGAGCCAAACTGAATTATGTAAACAGATTCACCATGTCCTCAAACAGTTCTGAGAAGCATTTCCTAAGCCTTCCTGCCAAGTACCAGTTGCCTAAGGTGGTAAGCTACCTAATAAGGCATCCATACAATGACTTTCCCTCCTTTGGGAAAATCCATTTTCCAAAACCATTTACATGCCAAACAACCCGTAATCTGTCAGAGTTGAATCCACCTCAGTAGGAAGGGGAAAAGAGTGAATATTTGCTGGATGGTCATCCAAACGATCACAACAGAGATGTTGCAGACACCAGGAAGAGTGCTGTGAGCAGCAGAGAAGAGAAGGACAGTGAACCAGGGGCTACAGCCATCCAAGCCTACAGTGCACACGCAGGACTTGTAGGGGCGATTATGTACCGTTTCCTTCCCACAAGGACCGTGCAACCATTTCATGGGGCTAGATTCCCCTGCCCCTTTATAAAGTCTTAGGCACAATTTTTTCAATTACTATTAGATAACAAATTCTTCTGTTTCCTTTTAATTGCAAGAAGTCATATTTTAGTCATCAGCATATCCAGTGCCATATAATAGTCAAAACTCTCAATTTCATTCAAAATTCAAGTTCCCCTCCTTCGTGACTTAGGACTGCTACTGGTGGGGAGTTTGTGGCAAGAAAGGGCAGTGGGGTCAGCTCCCCTAGTTCCCTGTCTGCTCCTCCGCTCACTAAGCTGCTCCTGGCTTGTCCAGGATTGGAGTGGTGGTGCAGGGAAGTAGAGGCAGACGAGGCACTGTTTGACTGGCATCAGTAAGACTAATGTTGGTTTTCTCTGATGTTTGAATACCTGGTGGATAAAGGGGACTGGTATTGACACGTTTAAAGCTTTCTCTCTCTGGGGCACATTAGTGGTCTCTTCAGATATACTCCCTCTTGTTTTGTTTCCTGGGGTTTCTCCCTTCCAGACCTTTATGGGAAGCTGCTCCTCCTCCAGCTGTTGCATAGAAGTCCCCTCCTAGCCTCTAGTTTTACTTCACTCACCCTCTCTGCTGTAGTCCTACTGCCTTGTACTTTTTAGGCTTCTTGGTCACAGGTCCAGCACCAGCCTCAGTGCCCTCAAAGATTCCTAGGGACACAAGCAATCTCTCTTTCTTTAAGCTCTTCCACTAGTCTTAAGGAGAAGGGATCACTACCACCCTTCCTTCCTGGAGGAGGCTGAGATCCACAGCATGCTAACAAGTCTCTCTATGCAAGTTCTCCCTTTAGCCTCCCTCTTCTTTCTCAGAGCTGGACTGGATGCTCATCTGAGGACTGCAAACCTGATTCTCAATCTTCCTTTGCATATCCTACTTTAGGTAATCTAGTACCTTACTCTGGTAAGTGGATCAACTGCATAGTCTGGGATGCTCAATGTAAACAAAAAGCCTCATTTTAATGTCCTTATACATGTGAATGTAGGAGGGTAACAGAAGTCACCAATGGAGTGCAGAGTGACAGAGGGGGTGGAGACAAGAATTTCACTTTGTAGAAACAAGACCCTGGAAGAAAATTGTTCTCTCCTCAGAATCCTTTCCCCCAGATTCATAGTCATTGGATTCCTGTCAGAGGATTCCAAAAAGGAAATCGATGGGGTTGCAACTTACCTGCCTTTATTAGAAAATGTAGAATGCAGTTTTTATGGTTTGCCAGGGAAAGATTCACTACGATCTGAGCTATGATGACGAAAGTCCCAAGTTGTGAGATAGTAAAGAGAAGAACCTACTGGCCACCATGAAGAGGAAACTTCAAGCCTGTGTATGTGCATATGTGTGCGTGTGTGTGTGCGAATGTGTGGGTGTGTGTGCGCATGTATGCATGTGTGTGTGCATGTATGCATGTGTGTGTCTTTCCAGAAACATGGATCTCACATAAGGTGAAAAGCTAAGGGTCAGAACTGGGAAAACTGTAGAGCGAGAGAAGTTCAATCCTGGAGTCACCTACTTCCCCTTTCGGAGGCCAACCCTCTCTCACTCCCTTGTACTCAGGAAGCTTTTCCCTTTTGGAAAGTTAGTCTCTTGCAAGAAAGCAGATGAGAAGCCTGCATGTTTCACTCTATGCAAAGCCACTTCCTTCCACCAGCAAAGAAATATCCTGGAACCAAAGCAGATGGGGACATCAAACCAAAGTCATGACATTTGCATTTTCAGAAGATTAGTCTTGGGGTTAGGGATGTGCTTCAGTAATAAAGCACATGCCTAGCATGTACAAGGCCCTGGGATAGGTCCCCAGAACCACACAAATGAACCAAACAACAGCAATAACAAAGTAGAATGCCCTGGATGCAGTGATATGGCTGTAATCCTAGCTACTTGGGAGACTGAGGCAGGACGATTATGAGTTTGAGGCCAGGCTGGGCAACGTAGGAAGAAAATACTCTGACTTTAATATGGGGGATTTTAAGAATCAGTGAGAGCTAGAGAAAAGAACTTCATAATTCAAACCATGTATAAATTTACTTTTATGTAATTTTGTAATAAATATATGATGCTATTTACAAAATACTAGAAAAATAAAATGAATTCATGGGATACTTGAATTTTATGTCATTCAGATTACATTTGGAAGAATAGACATGATATCTTGTTTGTCTTTGAACCCTTAATATCTAGAATAATGCCTGAAAAAGATGCTTAGGTAGGTGCTGAAAAGATGTGGAATTTAGTTGAATAGAATATGTAGCATGTGATAAATAAATATCAAATCAAATTGAACATATAGAATATAGTAAATACAAAGTGTAGTAAGAAATTAAAAGCCGAGGGTGGTGTTTCTTAAAGTGTTCCTCTGATAAAATGCTATGTTTGCTCCTTTTTCATAAAAAGATCTTTTGTTTATGTAGTTTCTCCTTTCATCCTGGCTTCCAGGGAGCTTAGTTGTAACTAATTATTTTAGCTCTCAGGTAGTTCAGTATATTTTCTTTCTTCTCTTTTTGAAGGACCCAATATTCCTCCTTATCTTCTTAACCTTGTAATGTTGTTTTATATAATTTTGGAAATGGGACCAGGTACAAATAAGTCATATTTCTACCCATGTTCCTTGCTCTACAATGAGCATCAAGATCTGGGTGATGACCTGGTGGCTATTTTATTTTGAAACAGGTCTCATTAAGTTACTGAGGCTACCCTCAAACCTATGATCCTCCTGTCTCAGCCTCTCAAGGTGTGCCACCATGCCTGGCTTTTGGAAAAAGGAATTCTAACTACTATTACTGCAAGAGCATCATGGATATAAAATCAGAAATACAAAATACACTTTTGTGGGGTTTTTTTTGTACAGAAAATTGACTCCAGGGGCATTCTACCTCTGATCTATATCTCTAGTTCTTTTTATTTTGAAACACTGTCTCACTAAGTGGCTGAGGCTGACCTTGAACCTGTGATCCTCCTATTTCAGCCTCCTAAGTGCTGGGGTTCTAGGCATGTGCCACCATGCCCAGCCTTGAATTCTTATCCTTGACCATTAATTTCCTATACTTACCTGCCTCTTTGAAGAGAATTACACAATCAAGGGTTTCTATAGCAGGCACCTGAGATGTTTGCCAAAGAGAAAAAGGAAAGCATGATACAATGATGTTCTGACCACAGTAGAGTAATACCTAGTGAAGAGAAGATTTGGCTTGGACTAGGAAACTCAAATTCATCCTCTAACATTCAACTCAAAGGGCCCCTCGGTCCTCCTGCATACAGCTCATTGCTCCCTGCATAGCACATATTTCTATGTGTTATAAAGAGGTCTTTTTTAAACCTTATATTTTGATGGTCTGTGTGTCTGTCTCCTTAGTGAAACTGAATTTCTGGAAGAAAAGGATGGAGCCTCATTTGTCTCCCTGACACCACTCGTGGTACCCAGTACATACAAACCTAGCAAATTCTTGCCCAATGAGTAAACAAGTGAATTACGTAAACAATGAAGGTTATGGCACAACCCCAGATAAGGAAGCAAATGAGAATGAACATCTGTCAGCTTGTGCACACAGGATATGACCTAGACTTCCTCTGCTGGAAAAGTGAAGCTCCTATCTTAATCACTGCAGGGGCAAAAGAAAGAAAATGGAGAAGACATCCAGGAGGACAAGCAGGGGTTTCCCTGCTCCTGGGGCACTCACTGGGTGGCCTGTCTTCTGTACGAAATTAGATGAGCACTTTCCATCGTGGGCACTGCTGCTACATACGGGGACTTGTGTCCACCTTTTAGTTATGATGCATGGAATGTAGAATTCTGAAAACAGACCTCTAAGCAAAGAGTTATACAGACACTCCAAAACAAACAGCACAACTCAAGTTGCAAACCAGTTTATTATTTCCGTGTTTGCTTGCTTGTTCTGCAAGCACTGTGTAGGCAGACTACACAGATATTCCCAGAGCTGACTGTCTTTTCAGAGCCATAGATCATGCCAATTTGGAAAAAATTGCAGTCACCCAAAATAGTGAGCTCTTAAATTAGTCATGACCTGATTTTAAAAAAGAAAGAGAGGGCTCGTGGCCCCAACGCCTCTCTCATGTGTACTAGAAGCTCTTCTGTTGTCTTACTTGGCACAGGACAACCACAGTGTTCAGCCCTATAGACTAAACTTTGGAAGAAAAAAAAAGCTAAATACCTGCTGTCATTTCTGGCACTCAGAGCTGGAAATGAGTCTCTTTCCCACAAGAAATAGAAATACAAACAAACCACTTAGACAGTCTTCACGCAGACTTATGAGCACATATACTTTCTCTCTCTCTTTCTCTCCCCCCCCCCCCCCCCCCCCCCCTCTCTCTCTCTCTCTCTCTCTCTCTCTCTCTCTCTCTCTCTCTCTCTCTCACACACACACACACACACACACACACACACACACACACACACACACACTTCACACCATCATCCCTAAGTGGAACAGTTTTACATTAAGGATAATTAGGTTTGAAAAATCTTATCAAAGCAGAAAGAGTGACCTGAGTCTCTTGGACTCTGCTACATCCAATGGAACTTTTATACTCACACAGCAACCAGCAACAAGCACACGTATACATGTATACATGGTGCCACAAGCAGCACTGTCTTCAAGGTCCTTTCTTTCCATTTGAAAAGGATATAGGACCAGTATATATATATTTTTAACCAAGTTTAAATCATCCAGTTACCACCTCATGTGACAACTCTTCAAACTTTTGGAGTCCTTGCTGTACTGATCAATAAAAACTATAATTTTTCTCAGTAAAGTGTCATGCCTGCTGCAGGCATTCAGTAGATGTTCATGAATGAATGTACACAAAACCAATGAGAATGGTAAACTATAAATATAAAGACGGCAGGCTCCATTAGGACACAGCCATATGATTTTGGACTTTCATTAGCTGGAACATGGATGAGGGATTCACTTAGCTCTTCCAGGCCTTTCTATAATGTGGAGAAAATATTTATCTCTCTGTGCCTTGTGAGGATGCTTTAAATCATTGTGTAATTTTGTGTTTTATTTCATTCTGTAGCTTATAGCTTACAAGCTGAACACTGAACTCACAGGTATTAGCAGTCCTACCAGGGCTTTTTATATGTCCAACAACAGCTTGAAGATCCCAGCTGTGAACAGTCTCCACAAGCAGCCAGGACATCCTGCAAGTCAGTAAGAAAGTCCAGCTCAGCACAGAGCTCAGGGGATCTCCCTGAAAGACTAAACAGTCTCAGAACTGGCCTGTCCTTGGGCTCAAGCCCAGAAGGCCAATGCTCTATAGTTCATTACTGCAAGGACAGTTCTAAGGTACAATCTCATCTCTACCTGAGAGCTTCTCAGTCTAAATGTTCATGATCTGGGATTACCTGGGGATCTGGTTGCAGTGCAAATTTGGGTTCAGTAGGTGAAGGGTGGGAACCGAGATTCCACTTTGCTAATACGTGCCCAGATAATGATGATGATGCTGGTCCGAGGAGGCCCCACCTTGTAGCAACAGTCTGGAATCTCTGGACCTACAACAGTGCCTCCTACCACTGTCTCACAGTGATCAGTGTGGAGGAGACACTGATGCTCAGATGAGAGGAAGTATTTGAAAATGCTTTCTGTCTTAGTACTAGTCCTTCTAAGCAGTCTCTCTGGAGCCAAACAGACATGAATTGGAATCTGGATACTGATTCTCAGTAGCTTTGTGACTTTGAACCAATTATTATTCGGGTCTCAGTTTCTCCATATGTTAGATGGGGACAATAATACCTACTTAACAGATCTATGGTGAGGATTAAATCTAGTCAAACAGGCTTGAATTTGAAACTCAACTCTCCCCTTAGCTCTTCTGATTGTGAGATAGTAGGAAAATCACCCAAGCTTACCCAGCCTCAGTTTTCTCATCTGAAAAAGGGAAAGTGAAGAACTAAGTCGCTTGGGTGTTCTGAGGATTAAGTGAAGTAACTCAGCATTCCCGATGTGGGAAACATCCCCTCAGGCCACATTTATTTTAAAATATTATTAAATGTAGGAGTTCAGTTAAAAGAAGGTATATAGCTAAAATATTCAGAGAAAGTACTTGGATAAAGGCAAATCTTACCTGAGTCTTGAAAAACTATCAGGATCAGCAGAGTGGCTGAGAATGTTCCCATTTTATAAGCAAGTCAGAGCCCTGAATAATATTCTCCCCACTCTTCACTTGACTAATCCTTGATCACTCTTTAAGCCTCAGTTTAGATGTTATTAACTTAAGAAAATCTTCCCTGTCCCTCAAGACAGGTTAGTCTCTATACTGTATGTTGTTACAGTACTCGGTACCGGCCATTATAATTGATAATCAGCCCCCCATTCCAGTCTCTAAAGTCTATAGGACAAGAACTCTGTCTTGTCCTGTATTTCTTAGCACAGCATCTGAGAATACTTTAGGCATTCTGCTAGCCTTTTTTGCACACTTTTTTAGTGTGTGTCTGGTGCTGGGATTGAAGCCAGACCTTTGAGCATACTAGGCAAGTGCTCTACCACTGAGCTACACTCCCAGCCCCTTTACTTTTCTTTTAAGAGACAGGGTCTTGCTAAATTGCCCAAGATGGCCCCTAATTTGCAAACCTACTGGCTTGGCCTCAAAAGTAGCTGGGACTAAAGGCACACCCAACTATGTCCAGCTCATTTTTTTGCATAATTGAATGAAATAGAAATCAGAACTCAAATATTGGCTTTAAAAATATATCTGAAGTGAAATGTAATTGCTCTCTCAAATCATACTTAAAGGATCATAATTTTCATTGACTCAACTCACCAACAGGAATTACAGATGATCTCCAGCCCTTTAGACTTTGCAGAGATGGAAGGACACAGGCATGAAGAAGTCACAGGCCAATGGACCTCCCACACTTGCAGAATGCTTACTGCATCAACAAACATCAATGGTGGGATGAACATTAGTATTAGCGCATATATGAGATGCTCCTGGAGCATAGATAATGCAGTGATTTCCTCTTTAGGGGGAGATTTGGAAGAAAACTACAAGGAAGAGGACACTTGAACTGGACCTTGGAGGAGGAGAAAGACTTGGCTTAGCAAACCAGAGATGGAAAAGCATTTATTTTAACAATGCCTCTAGCATAGATTCTGAAACCCAGATGTGCCATTTACAATTCTTAGATCCTTAAGCAAGTATGTACTTGAATTTCCTCATCTGAAAATGGGAACAACAACAACAGAATTTATTCAGTGAGTCTTTTCATGAGGATTAAATAAGATATGCACATCAAGTGCCTAGAGGTGGGTAGTACCTAATAAGGGTTATGTAAACATCACTGATGATGCTGTTGCTGTTGCTATTATTATTTTAATTATTAATTATTTTAATTTGCTAATCAAAATTTGGCTTTATACCTGCAACGGCTTTAAGTTCACCTGTGTGCCTGGACACAGCAGTTGAAAACCCACTGCTCCAAAGAAAATAAAGTGGAGACACGGTGACCAGAGGCAGACACTTTAGATATCAGCTGGCTGCACCGAGCCAGGTGAACAATGGTGTCATCTCCAGTGCTGTAAACAGTGCTCAGGCCATGCGGGAGCTCTGGGGCATTGCATCATGCAGTGCTGGTTTAATGCTGCTTACAAGAAGAGAGGTCTGAAATCTGCACCGCCACTGAAGCACTAGTGCCAATCAAATGAGCAGCCCTCCGCAGAATGCTTTTCTTAATTTTTTTATGGCTATTTTTTGCCTCACAATCTTTAAGGCAGGAAGCTGGCTTAACACATCAAAGCAGCATCACTCATTCAGGATGCATTGCTCCAGAGTAATCTTCCCCATCAATATTTCATGAAACAGACTCTCCGGAACTGAACAAGAGCGTCGACTGAAGGTTGGGGGTAGGGGGAGGGGAGTCACTGCTGATGGTAGAAGGCTCATCTGAAACCCACCACTGTCAGGTTCAGTGGGTGTGGGGGGGCTGTCTACAACCAAGACAAAGGATTCTGCATGCTACAGCAGGGGTTGAGAGAATTCTAGAGAGACATCTACTTTACAAACAAAAACTGGGCGGTGTCTCGATGGCGTTCCTATTATTACTCAGGATTTCTCTCTATTTCCATTTGATTCATTGTCAGATGATTCCCAGTCATGAGACACTTGGGTGCGGGTAACAATGGTCCATGATTGCTGCACACTTCCTTCTTCTCAACCAAATTGCACCAACATGACAATAATTTCGGTGAAAACCTTAGAATTTATGACAGCTTCTATCTCAGCTATAGTTCTGTCTTTTCTGGAGTAGAAGATGTGCTAGAGGTAAGTTGAAGAAGGGCTAGTTCACTGTTGGAACCTGCCCCAGGACATTAACATGTATTCCTGAGGGTGGGGAGCCACGACCAGTTAGCTTCTCTTTTTTGGAGGAGGTGTCGGGTACTGGGGATGAAACCAAGGGGCATTCCACCTCTGAGCTACATTCCCAGCCCTTTTTGCTATTTATTTTGAAACAGGGTCTCACTAAATTGCTGAGGCTGGCCTCAAATCTGTGATCTCCTGTGTCAGCCTCTTAAGTACTGAGATTATAGGCATAAGCCACTATGCCTAGCTAATTTTTTATGTAGAACAGTTAGCATGGTGCTTTCTGCATATACCTATTTTTTACCTCATTACATTATAAACTTTTGTTTAAATTTTAAAAAATAAAGATTTTTATTTTATGTCAAATACCTGAATAAATATATTTTTAAATATGCATTTATTGGTGCATTATAGCCTCACATCAGAATGTAAATCATCTTGACAAAATAAATATCTCTTGTTTGGATTTTGCTTTATTAATAAATTAGAGCTCTTTCTTCTACGTCCTCATCAGGCAGAGTCCTTCACAAAAGTTCTAGAGCATTTAAAAACAAAGAAATGTGAGCTTGGTCAAGCAGCAACCTGGGGACTTGTTAGATACACAGATTTTTCAACCAGGCCCAACCCTATTGAATCAGAAATGCTGAGATGAGTTCCAGCAATCGGTGTCATAACTAGCCCAAGTAATTCTGGTGCATAGTAAAGCTTGAGAGGCATTGCTCCAGATGCATGAAAATCCATTTTCAGACATGTTACTTTGAGTCCTAAAAGGTTTATATCAAAGTACCCATTTTGTTGACTCTTCCCCTATATGTCTACTTCTCTCTTTAGAATCTCCTGATGATGCCCTCTTGCCTACATGATAAAATACAAATTCCTGAGCTGAGTCTACGAAGACCTTACAAGCTGGCCCTTATCTAGCCTCACCTTCCTACCACACTCACCACTCTGCAGACCCAGTGTGCACATTCCTCACTCCATTCCATGCACGCACATGTAGGCTTCTCTCCCCAGGATGCTTTTACCTGCCTTCTTCACCTGCCAGACCTCTCACCTCCTGGAAGACAACGCCCTACTACCATGTTCCCTCATGCCCTTAAGAAGAATTAGATATTGTAGCCTCAGTGTTTCTCTATCTTCTTGTTCTTATGTCTCCACAAGTACCCCTTACATTAATACATAATCTTTCTTCCCATGGCCATATCTTTGGCGATAAAGAGTGAGCAATTCGTAAGCAAAGGTGTCATCTCTTTGGTCTTTATAGTTCCAGAGCTGAGCAGAATACCTGACGCTATTGGACATTGGATGTGATTGTTGCAGGACTGCTTGATGCTAATGCCACTTGTAGAAAGAAAATCTGAACATTTCTATGTTCCCTTCTCAGGAAAATACAACTCTGGTCAAGGAAAGAGCTCATGTGATTAATCCCTTGTCAATGGGAATTGAAGCCTGTGTGAATGGACATTTAACAAGAGAAAAGGCTAGTGCTTCTAAATCAGAAAACAAGGGTTTCAATTCTATCATTAGTAGTTGTTTAACCTTGAGCAAAGGAGTGCCTGGGCGTCAGTTTCCTCCACTGTAGAATAGGATGGAATAACACTGCCCTGTGGACCTCATTGGCTGTTGGGATGTTGGGAGATACTCTGTGTCATGAAAGAGACTATTAATGCATCTTGTCCTGTTCATACACAGTTCGATCCTACTATTAGATACTAAACATTAACTGAAATGCTAAAGCCCAGTAAAGTATAAAGATTTCATTTCATCACTAAATATATGAGACACTGGCATAGAAGGAAGGAGGATAGGAAAAAATAAGTTCACCAGTTAGAAAACACTCCTTTGAATTTAATCTCCCTGGCAAAGGTGTCTCAACACAAGAAAACTTCCTGTGGATATTTTCTGCTACTCTCCAACTCTGATTTCTTTCTTTTTCTTGTTTGTTTCTTTCTTTTTTATACTTTCATTGGTGCATTGTAATTATACATCACGGTGAGGTTCAAAGTGATACAAACATACACACACATAGCTCTTGGTGTGTTTCCCTCCAGATCCCAACTTGTTCCCCCCCCCGGCCCCCGTACACATCAGTGAGATTGGCAGTGAAACTTTCATAGATGGACATAGCATCATTTCAACTGTTTCCTTCATCAAGCCTCTTCTCTACCCTCCCTACCTTCCTCCTCCAATCCTCTTTCACTATTCTATTGGCCTCTCCCCTTTTATCTGAAGCCCCTTTTGTTTCCTATTTTCTCTCTTGCTTCTATATATGAGAGAAAATATTTGACCCCTGACTTTCTAAGACTGGCTGACTTCATTTGGCATAATCTCCTCTAGTTCTATCCATTATCTTGCAAATGACATGATTTTGTTCGCTTAATGGCTGAGTAAAACTTCCTTGTGTGTATATACCACACCTTTTATTTATTTATTTATTTATTTATTTATTTATTTATTTATTGTGTGTGTGTGTGTGTGTGTGTGTGTGTGTGTGTGTGTGTGTGTGGTACTGAGGATTAAACCAAGAGGCATTCTACTTCTGAGCTACACCTCACACCTCAGACCTACTTTTTTGTGTGTGTGTGGTACTGGGATTGAACCCAGGGACATTCTACCTCTGAGCTACACCCCCAGCCCTATTTTTTATTCTTTATTTTGAAACAGGGTCTCACTAAGTTGTGGAGGGCCTCACTA
>PVLC010045643.1:0-11727 GCA_004027655.1 Graphiurus murinus | reverse complement strand
AGCCGGGCGTGGTGGCGCACGCTTGTAATCCCAGCATTCGGGAGGCTGAGACCGGAGGATCCGGGTTCGCGGCCAGCCTCAGCTACCTAGTGAGGCACTCCGCAACTTAGTGAGACTCGGTTTCAAAATAAAGAATAAAAAATAGGGCTGGGGGCGTAGCTCGGAGGTAGAATGCCCCTGAGTTCAATCCCTAGTACCGCAAAAAAAAAATAAAAATAAAAAAAATAAAATAAAATATAGAAATTAAGAAAGCTAAAATAGAAGATACTAGTGAGTTCAAGGGAAAGACTTAAGAGATTTAAAATACTAAAAGAGAGCCTTCATTTACCTGTTAGGCACTAATTGGAAATCAAGAAACAGAAGGCATACTTTTCATATTTGTAGATAAATAAAAAAATAGTAATTTTAGTAAATACTTGATAAAATAAGCTTCCAAAGGAAACTGAACTTATGCTTGACAGATATGACTGCAAGATCTTCTATTTGGTGAGAAAATAATTTTATAAGAGGAGAATTATTGTGACCTAACCAAGCATAACTAAAATTTTCAAATACTTTAAATCAAATTTAACTATAAATTCTTATTGTATGTTATATAAAGTAAAATTGTTACTTGAAATTAGGTCATACTACATTGAAGAAAATAATTTGGTCTTTTTTATTAATTATTATAGCAGACATAATACATTCTATATTAGAAGCAATATTTTAAAGGAGTAATCAAATACCAAATTTATTCTAGTTACAATTTCAGAAAGTTACCCATTTTCTCAATGATTTTCTTCAGTTGTTCAAGAGAAGTATTTATGTAACTGACCTCTGGATAGTGTTTTTGATCAATGAATTGTTGCTTGCTCAGTAAGCCCAGTAGAAAAAACATTTTGAAGGTTTATTTATACAAATGAGGTATTGATTCTTGAAAAGGTATGAATGCCAGAAAAAAAAAAAAAGATTACTAAAAGGTGACATTGAGTTATCTTTCAGGAAAAAACAAAAACCAACCAAACAAACAAAAAAAACCCTAGTAAATCTGAGTGAAAAGTGTAACAACACCTTGATGTTTAAAGCAATGTTTTTAACTGAATGAATGGTAAAATGGGAAATTACTACAAACTTTAAGGAATAGCATTTGGTTAAACCATAAGTACAAAACTGAAATTAAAACAAAAACTTTCTTTGCACAATCTGAAGAATTAAACTGTTATGTCATTATAGAGACACAAATCTAGGAACTAAAGTCAATCTCTAGGTGCTAAAAATGGTCCCTGGCTGTGATGGCTAGGGAGAAAACAGAAACATCAGTCCCAGAGGACTTGGAAGTTGGTTATACCTCAATCTAGCCTTCATATGAAAATGCAGCCTGGCTGAATCCTTTACTGAAGCCTTAAGAGACCCTGAGCACAGGACCCAGCTAAATTTTATGTACTCTTGATAATGAAACAGAAATTAACTGGTTGTGTTTAGGCTTCTTTGTTTCTGTTACTTGGTATATATCAGGAGAAAACATATAAACCATTTGAACAGTTCTGATAATAGTGTAGAGTGGTGGTGGTTGTGGTCATATGACCTAGGTCAAACCAGGTGAAACTCCATTTCTTTATCCAGAAAAAAATAAAATCACTTAAATATAGACATTTGAATTAAGCTATCAATCAAAGATTATCTCATGATTTTTCAGCTAGAATAGATGAAATATTTTCTCTAGAGACTTTTTATACTAGACATTATGCTATTAGGAAAGACTGAAAAAACTAAATATATCTAGTATCAAGCAATAACTAACCAGCCTCCAATTCATTGTATACTAGAGTACCATTAGTTGCTTCAGAAATATATGACTTGCCAATGAGAGTCATGGTTAATGCAAAGACTAAAGATTTGGGTCTATTATCTTTTCCCAGCATATTCTGCAGAATCATTGAACACTGGCAAAGCTTAACCATATGCCATCTCCTAAACTCAACACTTGCATTTCTGTATTTTTTTTTTTTTTTGGTGGTAACTTGGGATTGAACACAGGGCATTTTACTTCTAAGCCATAGATCTTGTCCTATTTTATTTTTATATTTTTTTTATTTTGAAACAGGGTCTTGATAAGTTGTTGAGATTCTCACTAACTTGAGATGGCCTCAAATTTGTGATCCTCCTGTCTCAGCCTCCCAAGTATTAAGATTACAGGTGTGTACCAGGGTGCTCAGCACACGTCTATATGTTTGCTCACAGTGTTTGTTCTCCAATGTGTTCCCATGAGACACTCTCCTTGACATCTTATATCTAATTCCTACTCATTCTACCATTATCTGAGTTAAAGATTCTCTGTTATTACAATGTCTTTGCTTAAAATTTAAAATAAGTCTCTAGGATAAATTTACCTTAGTCATGCAAATTAAATTCTTATTTTGGAATTTATTAAAATTATCCATAGCTTTGAACGTGATATTTTTAAGTAACTACTCAAGCTTATTTGAAATGAATGTAAATTCTGTTAAGAGTCTTGAATTTTAAAATCGTAAATGTCATTTACAATGAAAGAGGAGAAATATATGTAATCCTGGCTTTCCAATGCACATAGATACTGATATTCTCAATCAGACTTTAGGCTTTTGATCAACTGACATGTATTTAATTGTACTATGCTATATGCTCCATAAAAGCAGAAAGGTAAAAAAAAATTGCAGATAGTATTTACCATCTACTTTAGCATCTATTATTGGTATTCATTAAGTCTTTGATAAATAATAATTAAATGGATTAATGAATCAATTACTACATTAGTGATTACATATATAAATAAAAAAATAA
Source organism: Graphiurus murinus (assembly GCA_004027655.1). Classification (NCBI taxonomy): domain Eukaryota; kingdom Metazoa; phylum Chordata; class Mammalia; order Rodentia; family Gliridae; genus Graphiurus; species Graphiurus murinus. The sequence goes on along the minus strand of PVLC010045643.1, from coordinate 8,925 downwards.
TTTGCTAAAAGTGTGTTCTTTACATGAATTTCTGGGTATCTGTGAACACAACAAAGTTCAGTAGTGAATTTGAAAAGCATGTATTTTTATTTATTTGCAAAAACTGAGACTGTATTAAGATTTACCCTCACTCCTGAATTCTGAAATGCTTATGTCTACTTTCCACTTAATCTTAAGCATAACATGTTTCATCCTAATGTGATCATCTTGACCTCAGAATGAACTGCTCCTCTTGTTTTCTTCATTGAATTAGAAACACTTCACCCTTCCTATACATCAAATCCTGCACATTTCTGATAATTGTGAAGTGTCTTCTTGCTCCATTATATATAACAAATTGTCTTAGACTTTGATGATATGTTAACCACATTTATTTTGATAACAACCTAACTGGAGGTGGCATAACCCAGTGTTCAGATGAGAAGTGGATGAGTCACTTCTGCAAAACTTAAGCATCCCTTAAGCTTAGGCCCTGTTCCATTTTCAGCATTCCCATTAAGTCTTATTTCAGTTTTCACTCTGATGTTTTACTTTTTTCTTGACATCCAATAACGCATTTACCACCTGTATTTAAACATTAAAATCTGTGTCATAGTTGAATTATTTCACTTACACTGATCATGTTTCCTCAAAGGTGTAGTAAAGTTCTTTGACATCTCAGACCAAAGCTCATTCTGTCACCTCTAAAGGTGAAAGCCTGCAGCATTTTGAGTTTACCAAATTCTTCTTGGTGCTGCTTTTCTTTTCTGCTTTTCCTTACTCTAAATGAGCTTCATGATTGTAGAGAAACTTGAAGAAGGCATCTATAAGCTTACATTATAAGTTTTTTTCAGTGTAGCTGATTTGTATATTGAGGATACTTTTAACTGTTAGACTGACCATACATTGTGCCAGTCCCCATGAGCTCACAGTCTAGGCAGTAAGACATGCAGTGAGACAGCAATTTTAAGAGAATCTCTCAGAAGCATACGCATAGATTAGCCTTTGTCTAGTGAGTTCAATGCTTGGGCTTTCTTGGATATAGTTTTTATGATTATTCCTTCTTTCATATTGATATGCTATACCTTATATCACCACATTATCTTTTGCTGAAAACTGACAATTTTTAATATCATATTGTGGCAACTCGGGTAGTCAGAATCCTCCCGAGGGTTTGTTGTTGCTCCTTATCATAGTTTTTGTTTTGTTTTGTTTTTGTTTTGTGTGTGTGTGTGTGTGTGTGTGTGTGTGTGTGTGTGTGTGTGTGTGTTGTGTGTGTGTGATCTTGTTCTTTGTCTTAGGGTGATGTCCTTGTTCTGTTATTTCTGTGGCCAGATATTGGATATAGATTTGTCTAAACATCTGGAAAATATAAACTCAACCAGACAGTTCACAACACTGACTTAGTCATTACATTCTGCTTGTGTAGATCCTGAAGATCATGCAAGGTGAGACCTTAGGGCTTTCTGCACTGTTTTCCCTAGTGTTTGTGGAACCCAAGGAATGTGTGTGGGCTTCTAGATTCCCAGGAATATGTTGGAACTTTAAACTACTTATTCCTGGAAGCACCTCATTCCCCAGCACTTACTCCCAGGCTACTTAATTAGTAAATCATTTGTTCCAAGCGCTATTTATTTTCCAGGCAGCAGTGGCTAATGTATCTCTCTATAAAAGTTTTTCAAAAAAATTTCAGGTAACTGTCTCCACACTGGGAAAATACCCAGTTAGTCAAGATAAAGACAGGGCCTTTGAGCTGGGTCCTTCAGGGAGCTACCAGGACAGGTCAAAAAAAGCAACCAAAATTCTTGCATAGGAGGACTACACTGCTCTCTTGGCACCAGTGTCTCTTAAGAGATTATGGATTGTTACCATCAAAGACATTGACTAGTTAGAGACTGAGGGCTGAATTGTTACTGTCCCGGATATTGAATGGTTAGAGACTGAAGAAACAGGGCAAACAAAGTCAAGTAAAGCTCTGTTTTCACCGAGATTCAGAGGGTTTTTCTTAAGCACTGCTCTCTTTACTGCAAGCCTTTTCTTAATTGTTAGACTTTCAAAAAAGTGGATTTTATCAGTTTTTTAAAATAATTTTCTCATTTCTTTATGAAAGAATACATTTTGAATTTCTTTGCTATTTTCTCTGATAACACTAGAAAATTTAAGGTGATGCTCTAACTAACCTGCATTTGAAAGAACCTACTGAATTGGTCAAAGAACATGTGCAAAAGGCCCAGAAATATAAGGAGCATCATGTACTGGGAACTGCTTTAAGTTAGTGAGGCTGATGATAGGGTGTGACTGAAATTTCAAAAACATACATAGCATAGATGCTCAGAGCTCTTTATATCCTAATTATATTTAGATTCGGTTTGGGCAATGAGGGCCAAAAATTTAAAGAAGACTTGAATGCATGGTTTATAATGAATTTAAGAAAGAAATTAAGTAAAAGGACTAATATAAAAGTGAAAAGCAGAGCCGGGTGTGGTGGTGCATGCTTGTAATCCCAGTACTTGGGAGGTTGAGACCGGAGGATCTCGGTTCGCAGCCAGCCTCAGCTACTTAGTGAGGCCCTCTGAAACTTAGTGAGGCTCTTTTTCAAAATAAAGAATAAAAAAAAGGACTGGAGAGGTAGCTCAGAGGTAGAACACCCCTGGGTTCAATCCCCAGTACCGAAAGAAGGAAAAAAAAAAGGCAAAAGCATAAGAAAGGAAATGAACCAATTTATAATAGTGATGGAGAGATAATTATGATAATTTATAGATATTGATTTCCATTCATTTCAGTGGGGGCTGGGAGAGGGGCCTGGTATGAGAGGGAAGACTGTGGAAAAGACCTAGAATGATGCTGCTGTTTTCACTTCAACTGAGGGCACAGAAGCTATTCATTGTGGCTAAGCAAAGAATATATTGTGAGTTTTGGAGACTGAAAAGAAAACCAGATGAATTCCTATGTGGATATTAAGGGATTGAATTGCCCAAAAAGCATTCAGAGGTGATAATCAACAGACAAAGGTTGGATTCTCAAGAGGAAATTTGGAGCTGGCAAAATAGACAAATTTACATATAAGTGATAAAAAAAAATAATAAAACCTTGAAGCCAAACAAAAAGCAACAACAACAAAAAAAGATGGGTAATGCTGCTCTAGAAAGATTTGACAATTAATAGGACAATTTGGTAGTAGTATTAAATGTCAAATTCCATCATAGAATCACCATCAATAAAAAAAAACCTATACCAATTCACAAAGAGTCCATTAATCTTTCATATGTAACAAGTTTAGAACTACTGAAGGTTTAATACAGTCAACCCAGAGTGGACATAGTATTAAGTCTAGAAGGAGAGAGTTGTTCTACCAGTATAGAACCAAATTTATCATTTATATTATAGAACTTATATTTGTAATAGCTTACCTGGAGAAATCCTATTTTTTTAATCTAGATCATCAATATGAATTTGACTTACAATATCATCAGCCACAGGAATATTAAGCTGTTCTAAGAAAATAAGCAAAGAGAATCTGGAAGTATAGTTAGGAAAAAAGAAAAAGGAAAACTACTCTTAGGGAATCTGAGGTACAGTTAAGTCACCCAATATTAGAATTATTTTCATCTTTATTCTAATATCAGATATTTCAAAGTAAAAATAATTAAATTCAAAGATATAATAGCCCATGTTTTCAGAAATATTCCTATTTAAATGTGAAAGTATTTAAGGACAATGATTATATATTTTTATTGGCATCCTTATTTAATAAGATAATATCACATACATAATAGAAAAATATGGTATGTGAAAACAGAAACACATTAGTTCCATTATTTTTTTTAGGTTGAAGTATTTTATTTTTTTAAATTTTTTAAATTAGTGCATTGTAATCATACATCTTTGTTAGGTACAAGCTGGTAGAGGTATACATACACACATCACTTAATAATTAGCCATACCACTCTTAAAAAAGAACATCATCTAATTTCTAATTAGTAGTGTTAAGTCATTTGTTCACAAATTATTTATTTCAATTTGAGTGACTCCATTCACATGGTGAGATAATTTTCCAGTAAAAGTCTCATATACTAGTATATATGAGAGGCAAAAAAACCTTTCTTATGAAGACATAGTAAATGTTATAGGCTCTTCATTCGTACCACCTTTCATAGCTACTCAGATCTGTCCTTGTAGTTCAAACCTATCACCAGACAATATGTAAGGGATTAGTATGACTGCTTATTAAAAAAAGTATTGATATTATAGTTTTATTTCAAATAATTTTCATTTTTTGTGAAATATGATACTATTGATTTTTTTTTAACTATCTCAAAAATAGTTTCTTAGTTCACCAAACACACACACAAAAAGCACACAAAACCAGGCAGAAGGCCACATTAGTCATTTGGATCAGTTTACTGACCACTGATCTGGATCCTAGAATTTACATATTTATTTTCTCACACTTTTATATATTAGAAACACAAACACAGGCTAAGACCAAGTTCTGGGAGTCTGAAACCCTAAGGCTGATGCATTAAACTTTTTCACTATGCTTTCTATTCCTCTTATTTGACAGAGTAATAGATTTTTGTCTGCTTTTTCTTATTATTGTGGTTCACAGGTTTATTACTGTTAAATATAAAATGTCTCCTATAGAGCTCATTTATTGATATTCAGGGTTGACATAATTGAATCTTCGGAGTTGTAATCACAGAGGTGGATAAATCCATTGTAATAAATTTACCTGGGTAGTTTCTGGTAGGCTGGTAGGGTGTGGCTGAAGGTGGATCCCTGGGGGTCTGGCCTTGAGGATTATATAGAGTTCCTCCTCCCCCTGCTGCCTGTCTTGCTTCCAGTTTCTGTTATATAAAAAGCATAACCTACGTGCTCTCCTCCGCCTCCTGAGATCCGCTGTCCTCACGTGGACTGAGTCTAAAATCATAAGAAAATAAATCTTATTTCCTCTACATTAGGTGGTCAGATATTTAGATTATGTCTGCAGGAATGCTGATGGATACAAGGTTCAAAAAATAATTTGTGTGCACGCATGAATGAATAGACGTATTGGCATCACTTCTGTTCTGGCAGGGCACTATAAACAAGCAAAAATAAGAATGATTCAGTTTTCTTTCTAACATTTTTATAAAGCTGTATTCCTAGAATTCCAGGTAATTCATTGGTATTGACAACCTACAGTGTTTATGGCTTACCAATTTTTATAATTCCTTGCCCATTTCAGTGGTTCACAAAGAAACAAAACTAGTTACCACAAGGTCAGAATAAATATGGCATATTATTGATTCTATGTTATAGGTCACTATGATATAACTATGGAGCAGAATTCTTTAAAATATCTTGTGATTTAATACTTATATAGAGTATTAATAAAATGTTAAAGAATTTTATTAATAAAATATTAGCATATTTATGAATAAAGGAAAAATGTGATTTAAATTTATAATGGCATTCTAAACATTTGAAAATATATCCTTGTTGCACCAATATTTCATTGTGTACTCTTTCAAAGTATTTAATTCTTCAATTGAAAATAGTTATTTAAACAGATTTGATATTTTAAACAGATTTGTTATTTTAAACAGATGTTGATGTTGTAACTGTTATTATATAACAGTTATAGGCAAACAGTCTGTAATCAATATAGCTACAAATCTCAGAAATACCCTTACTAGCTATGTGACTGAGCAATTTACTTATCTGAGAATTATCACCCTTTTCTTGGCATGGATATAATATTTACTAGCATATAGAGTATTGCTAGTTAAAACTGTTAAGTGTATAAATTATTTACAATAGCTTAACTACTTTTGAGGTACATTTTAAGAACTCAATATATGTGAGCTTTTGGCACATATTTGAATTAAAGATGGACCCAAAAACTTCAATGACGGGCTTAGCTTAGCGCAATAGGTATACAAAAATTTATGCACATAGAAGAAAAATAACATCTACGGATCCTCATGTTTCTGAGAATGTGTCCTTCAGTGATGTTAACTTGTGACCTGACTATAAAGAACCCACTACAATAAATAAAGCTAATTTTTTTTCTCTTTTAGATTTGTTAGGATGAGACTTTCTATCTCTGATTAGACAGGGCCAACACCCCTTGCTAGCTTGAGGAAGTCATAGAAGATATACCTCTATCCTGAACCAAGCTTTAAGGGATCCAAGTCTCAGAGAAGGGAATGAGGTAGATAGGAGAAATAAAAGTAATAGATATAAAGGAGACAAAGGGGGAAAAAAGGAAGACTATAGCTTTAAATCTAAAAACTCTATTGATGGTCCTTATCTTCACCCTACAGGGTCTGTTTTTCTTTAGGCAAACATCCCCCAGAGACCCACATCTTTAATTTGCAAAAGGCCCACATCTGTAATCCTAAAGGCCTATCTCTCCACCTCAAGTTTTTGAGATGTTTGGTAAACAAAGCATCTAGCATCTGTAAGAAATGTCTGCCACTTGTTTAAGCCCAGGCCCCACCCAGCCACCCACCAGTGGAATGTCAGGTACCTGAGGATTCTGAGGAAAACCAGACCTCCATCTCTGCTGTATGCCCCTCCCCACCCCTTCATAGGGGTCGCCTATAAAAGAACAGTGAGACCCCAAATCCCCTCTTTCACTCTTGAGATGGTCCATGCTTTTCCTTGAACCTATATCCCCCTTCTTTCCTAAAGAAACTTCTTTGTCTCTGAAAATAATTAATTAAATATATTTATTAGCATTTTTATATTTAGTGGCCTATTTCATCCTACTCTAAGTATATAATGTGAGAGACAATAATTTAAAACCATTAAAGAAGATTCCACACAGATTAGTTAAGGCATTATGAAGAATACTGTTTTCCTTTTTTTTTTTCCATCACACAAGTAACCTACATAGAAAATCAGATATGAAAGAAAACTCTATCAGCAGAAATTAGCTAAAGGCATAGTCTGAATTTTACGCTAAAGGACAGAAGAAACAGGCATTTCTTTTAGAAGGACATGCTCATATTCACCCATAGGCATGCATTTATTTGTTTTGAATTTCTTTTAGCTTTGTATATTTTATGTTAGAAGGCACATCTGTCTTCTTCTGATGTGAATAAATCCCTTTTGGGTGAATGCTGCTGCTTCCTGCATTATAGAAACAGTAATGAGAAGGTTATTTATAAAAATGTCAATTATGTCATGGTCACATTATTTGGAATATGTAGTTATTTTAAAAGTAGATAGAAATAATAAATGTTAAGAAAAAAAAACTACAGAGGGAAAATATGAGTGTTCCGGTCAGCATTCTTGTAGCTATAATCTAAAAGATTGACCACAAAACTTAGAGGAAAGAAGACTTATTTTCTTACGGTTTCTGATTTGGGCCAGATGAGGCTGGGAACTGTGGATATCAAGTCATGGTAGCAAGTGGCAGACAGAGGAAGAGCACATGGGCTGTGTTCCTCACATCATGGAGTCTGGAAGCAAGAGGAAGAATGGGGAGGAAGAACTATTTATATAATCTGCAAGGCCACACCCCCAGAGACCCACCTCCAGCCACACCCTATTGGCCTGACTCACCACCATTATAATGGATTTGTCCACTGCTGGAATTACAACCCTCATGACTCAATTACATCAGCTCTAAACATTAATGAATGAACTCTTTATATCTAACTATAGCAATGGGTTTTATAATTTTAATTTTTTGATGAACAACATTATAATGAAAGTTAATTTCAGAATAGTGAAGCTCTAGGCAACTTAGTGAGACTGTGTTTCAAGATAAAGAATAAAAAAAAATAGGACTGGTGGTGTAGCTTGGAGGTAGAATGTCACTGGGTTCAATTCCCAGTACTGCACAAAAAAAAAAAAAAAAAAAAAAAAGTCTAGTTAGTTTACTTGTCAGGTCAGTTTTGTTAAGTAATACCACAGATCAGCTTGATAAAAGAATATCCAAATAAGATCATGTACAAATTTTATTTAAAGATCAATATTATTTAAAAACTAATTTTTTGCAATACTTATTAACCCTGAATTTCTATCAAATGAAACACTGTGTAGCTAGACCTTTTCTAGTTATATATTCATAGGTGTAGAAAGGTTCATTAATTTCTAATTTAGTTTTAGAGATGGTATATATTTTACAAATAAATGGAAAAAAATCCATTTCTAATTTTATAAGTTCTTTCTCAAATCTACATCTCTACCATAGTGAATTAGATAAAAATAGCCATTATTAAAGACAAGGAAATTGTTCCTGGTGGATTTAGTTAATGTTTTCAGAGGGAAGAGAACAATGTATTCCTAATATAAAACTTGATTTTACCAAATCAAAAGGATATTTAATACTATTCACAATACAGAATTTGAAAGGCATTACATAAAATGTTTAAAATTAGCAATAACTGTTTCTGTTCATTTATATCTGATGATTTAACATAAGTTAATGTGATTTGGAATGTTGACTCAGACATACAGTTCATTTAAACAAGTAGGTTTTTGCCAGTACAGTCCAATATTAATCCATTATTTCTCAAGTTTGATGTGCATGAGTAAATCAGTAGATTACTGCTTTTAAAAAAGTAAATATGTGTTATCCCAGGCATAGTGGCGTATATCTGTAATCTCACTACTTGAGAGGCTAAAACAGAAGGAATGCAGGTTCTAGACCAGCCTCACCAACTTAGCAAGACTCTGAGCAACCTAACAAGATGCTGTTTGAAGCAACCCAAATTACCAAAATAAGAGACGAAAAAGGGGAAATTACCACAGACAGTATGGAAATACAGAAGATAGTCAGAAACTACTTTGAAAAACTGTACTCCAACAAAACGGAAGATCTAGAAGAAATTGACAACTTCCTAGACACATACAACCTCCCTAAATTGAACCAAGAAGAAATCGAAAACTTAAACCGACCAATAACAATCAAAGAAATAGAAACAGCAATAAAGAGTCTACCATCAAAGA
>PVLC010045642.1:0-11733 GCA_004027655.1 Graphiurus murinus | reverse complement strand
AACTCCAAGAAATGTGGGATGATATGAAACATCCTAACTTACGGATAAAAGACATTGAAGAAAGTCTAGAAGCACAAACCAAGGATATTAGAAACATCCTCAGAGAAATAATTTCAGAGAATTACCCAAACACAAAAATACCTGGACATTCACATGCAGGAGACATTCAGAGCACCATAAAGACAAGATCAAAGAAGGACGTCCTGAGCCGGGCGTGGTGGTGCACGCTTGTAATCCCAGCATTCGGGAGGCTGAGACCGGAGGATCCAGGTTCATGTCCAGCCTCAGCTATCTAGTGAGGCACTCCACAACTCAGTGAGACCCGGTTTCAAAATAAAGAATAAAAAATAGGGCTGGGGGTGTAGCTCGGAGGTAGAATGCCCCTGAGTTCAATCCCCAGTACCGCAAAAAAAAAAAAAAAAAAACAAAAACAAAGAAGGACTTCCTCATGCCATGTAATAATCCAAATTACTAACATAGAAGCAAATGAAAGAATCTTAAAAATGATGAGAAAAATAGAATGGGTGACATTCAAGTCAAAACAATAAAAATCACTCCAGACTTCTCAGCCTCATCACGAATGCGAAGAGGAATTAGTATTATGTACTCCAAACCCTAGAAGAAAACAACTTCCAACCAAGACTGCTATATGCAGCAAGGATGTCATTCACAATAGATGGAGAAATAAAAATGTTCCAAGACAAGCAAAAACTTATTAATAAAAGGAACAATACAAGATATAATGGTAGTAAACATTTATGCTCCAAATGTGGGTGCACACGCTTTTGTAAAACAAGCTTTTCAGAATATCAGGTCTCAACCAGACCCAAATACAATAATATTGTGAGACTTCAACACAACACTCACACCACTAGACCAATCTTCTAGACAAAAGATGAGTAAAGACTCTTCAGTCCTAAAAGAAAACTATAAACTAAATGAAATGGACCTAAGAGACTAGACAGAAAATTTCAGCCAGCAATACATTATTCTCAGCTTCTAATGGAACCTTCTCCAAAATAGACCACATTTTGGGTCACAAAGCAACACCAGTAAATTTTTAAAAAATGTACTTAACAAAGATGTATGCTATATTGCACGAGTTACTACAATAAAAAATTAAAAAAAATAAAAAATAAAAAAATGTAATATAATTCTTTGCATATTCTCAGATCTCAATGGACAGGAAGACCAAAAGGAATTACATAAATACAAGGAGACTGACACTGTTTAATGAGGACTAGATCAGAGAAGAAATAAGGGAAAAAATTTAAAAAAATCTTAAATATATAAAAATAGAGACATGACACACTAAAATCTATAGGATGCTTTGAAGGCAGTGTTAAAAGGAAAATTTATTCCTTTTAGCACTGAATTCCCACATAAGAAAAACAGAAAGTCACCAAATAAACAACCTAATGATCTACTTCAAAGATCTAGCAAAACAGGAACAGTCTAGTTTGAAAGCTAGTAAAAGGTCAGAGTTAATTAAAATTGGAGCAGAAATCAATGAAATAGAGAAAAAAATACAAAGGATTAACAAAACAGAAAGCTGGTTCTTTGAAAAGATTAACAAGATTGACAAACATCTAGCCAACTTAACCAAAAGAAAGAGAGAATCAACCCAAATTATTAAAATCATAAACTAAAAGGGAGACATCACCACAGATTGTGGGGAAATCCAGATGATCACCAGAACATATTTTGAAATGTATATTCCAATAAGTAGTAAACATGGAAGAAATCTACAGACTTCTAGACACATAAATCTCTCTAAATTGAACCAAGAAGACATAGAAAACCTAAGCCAACCAATAGCAAGCAAAGTGATACAAACAGCAATAAAAAGCCTGCCATCAAAGAAAAGCCCAGGTCCAGGCAAATTTCCAGCTGAATTCTACAAAACCTTTATAGAAGAACTAAACTTAATACTCCACAAGTTATTCTGTGATAGTAAAAGAGATGGAATTCTTCCAAACTCTTTCTATGAGGCCAGTAGCACGTTAATACCAATACCAAATAAAGATACTTCAAGAAAAGAAAATGACAGACCAACATCATTGATGAACACAGATGTAAAAATTCTAAACAAAATACTAGTTAGTCATGTGCATTTAAAACTGCATAAAGAAAATTGTATACCATGACCAAGTTGGTTTCTTCCCAGGAAAGCAAGGCTGGTTTGACATATGCAAATCAATACATGTTATACACCACATAAATAGAACTATGGACAAAAATCACATGATCATTTCAATTTATGCTAAAAAAGCATTTGACAAATTCCAGCACCCATTAATGTTAAAAACACTGCATAAGTCCAACACTCCAACATATAGGCACAGATAGAAACTTCCTCAACAAGACCACCAAAGCTCAAGAAATTAAAATAAGAGTTAATAAGTGGGATGGCATTAAACTGAAAAGTTTCTGTTCATCAAAGGAAAACAAGAGTCTAAATAGAAAACCTACAGAATGAGAGATCTTTGCCAGCTATCCCTCTTATAGAGGACCAATATCTAGAATATACAAAGAACTTTTTTGACTTCACACATACAAAAAAAATTACCCAATCAAACAATTGGCTATTGAACTGAATAGACACTTCCCAAAAGAGTAGATACTAATAGGCAATAAATACATGAAAAAAATGCTAAACATCATTAGAAATCAGGGAGATGCAAATCAAAACTATGCTGAGATTCCATCTAACCCCAATCAGAATGGCAATCATCAAGAAGTCAAAAAACAATAAATGTTGGCGAGGATATGGGGAAATTGGAACTCTTCTACACTGTTGGGATTGCAAATTAGTTTAGTTGTTATGAAAATCAGTGTGGAGATTCCTCAGAAAACACGGAATGGATCCACCATATAATCCAGTGATATCAGTACTGGGTATCATTCCAAAGGAGCCAAAATCAGACAACTACAATAATATATGCATACCCATGTTCATATCAGCACAATTCACAATAGCCAAATTATGAAACCAACCTAGGTGTCCTTCAACAGACGAATGGATTACAAAATTATTGGATATACACACAGTGGAATTCTACTCTATATTAAAGAACAAAATTATGTCATTTGCAAGAAAATGGGATGACCTGGAGAACATTATGTTAAATAAGACTCTCCAGTCACAGAAAGTGAAGGGTCATATGTTTTTTCTAATATACACAAGCTAGGGAGTAATTGGGATACCAGAAGGACTCTAGATAATGAAGGAGAAACTTCTTTAGAACCAGGGAGGTGGTCTAATGGAAGGGGAGAGATAAGAGTGAGGTTCATTAATAGAATTACTACCATTGACTATGTGTACACATGAAAATACCAAAATCAATCTTAGTATTCTGTATTAGGGAGGGGGAGATGGGAGATGGGGAGGCACCAAGTGCTGTGTGCATGTGTGTCACTGTCAACATGATTTACATTATGATGTGAGACTATAATGGACCAATAAAAGCATATTAAAAAAGAAAAAAAGTTTTTGCCTTCATATTGGTTACATTCAAATGTAAGGGAGAGAGACAATAAGTGATGTATAATTCTCGGATGTTAATAATTGTTATGGAAAAAATAATACGATGGAATAGAGATAGGCAAAATTTGGGGAGATAGAGTTCTAAGGGGTTTTTCAGAGTTGGCCTCCATGATAAAGTGAAAGTGAATAAAAAAAAAAAAAAACTAAACTGAAGTCATGGAACCAGCCACCGAAATAGTAAACTAGAATCCTTGTACAGATGTTCTTCCATAGGGAGCATGCTTTTGTCTTAGAAAGACAAGAGGAAGCTGGACTGCAATATGTGGAGCATTGTAATCAACTTAGCTAAGAAATAAATGAATCTCCTGTTGAAGTCTCTTGGCACCTAGGCTAAACTCCAAAGGCCTGTGTGGTCTGGCTCCTCCCCCTCCTCCTCAGGCCTCCACTTCAACACTACCCTTACCTGTTCTGCTTCCCATCCACTGCCACATTCACCTTAAGCTTCTAGAGCAAGTCATGCTCACCTCAGGGCCTGTACCCAGAACTCTGTCTTCTATTTGCCCTAGAACATTGGCCCTGGCACTTGTACCTCATTCTGGTCCATGAGGCTTTATCTCAAAGAGTCTTTCCTTACTGTGTCATTCTTGAACTCCCACCTTACTATGTCTTATTTCATTCATGTAGCTTATTTCGACTTGAAACTATCACTTGATTATTTCATTTCTTCCTTCAGTAGAACATAAACTATATGAAAACAGGGACTTTGTCTTCCTGGTTTAACTCTCTTTTGTCAGGACTATGGTTCTGGACATGGTTGGATCATAGTAAATATTAGCTGAGTTTTGTTGAATGAGCGAACATATCATACAAAATATTTGTTTGACAAGGTAAAGACATATCAATTAAATTTTGATTTTTAATTGGTTAATATTTAATAAAAAATAATTTTAAAGAACTATAATATGTTTGTCAAAATAAAAGAAAGCCTCAAATGTAGTAATCTTGGGATAACTAAGAATATTTAGGTTTAATATCCTGGAAATATTTTTTTCTAGATAAGAAACCCTATGGTTTGAATAGAAACTTTATTTTTAAAAGAGGAGAACATTTAAGTATATATATATATATATATATATATATATATGCATCAAAATACTTTGATTAGTCAAGATAATATTTTTAAGGATATTAAATTTTAGTGTCACATATATTAATAACTTAGAGACTACCCAGAAGCATATGTAATGCAATAAGAAAACTAAATACTAAAAGAATTCCAAAGATTTAAATGAACCCTTGAAAGTGTGAAGGAATTCTGAGGCTATCTCCATCTTATTTCTTGGGCAGTATCATTATTCTTGGTCTCTATGTAAAGTTTAATAAAACTATGTTCTTCTCCATTGCAACCTAAACATAACTCGATTCAAAGAATATAACAGAATAAAAAAGAATTACTAACATGTTAGTATTTTTGTAACTCTATGCTCTGAACCAAGTCATTACTATGCACTTTACATAAACGCGTTGCATATATGCAACCCTAAATTAGGTGGAGAATCTATTTCCAACTGGAACTCCTCCCTCCTTATTACGTTTATCATTCATGTATTCATCCAGGTAATAGTTTGTCACATAAATACAGTATGCCAGGTATACAGGAGTCAACAATGAGCAAAATAGCTATGGTCTCTCCACATGTAGACTAACTAGTTTACCAAAAAATACAATGATATGAGGTTCTGCTTACACCCACCTCTCTGCCTATTCTTTTCTCCACTGCTCATGTGCCTTAAGACCGCACAACAGATCGAGGAAGAAAATTTTCTTAATATTTGCCCTCAGGATTCTTTGAACCTAAACTATGAGGAGGTTTAAACATAATATTAGGATTAATATTATAGGTGTGTTCTAATGAGTGCGTTCTGTGCTTACACAAATTGATGGTAAGTGAATGATTAAAAATCAGAAGACCAGCAGTGGGTGTGAATGAGAGAAGCTGATAAGGCATAGGGCAAGGTGGGAGCAGTTCTGAGGAAAGCTCATGCCTAGGAAAGCAGTGTTGCTTCTGGGCTCCACAGGATTTTGTTCATGTTGCTCATTTGCAAAATATTATAATAAAAAAAGAAATAATGCCATATTGAAATATGCAAGCCAAAACCATATATTTGAAGGCTGAATCTCAGCTGATTGCAAGTATCTTGCCATTCTTGTGTAAAAGATGAAACACTGAGCTGAAAACAAAGCAACAAACTGAGCTGACCTGGAATCCTCAGCCATGTGTCTGTCCAACAGAGGGGAGTAGTTCTGAAGAGAGGTAGAGAAGGCCTTCCTCTGCAAGTTCTAGTCTTTCTTGCTGTACTACATGCTGTTTTCCTTTTGGTCTCTCCCCATCCTTTTTTTTTTTTTTTAAGGACATTTAAAGGAAACATCTAGAGTCCCTCAGCAAGAAACTCAAGGTTAAGTTATTACAAATGTTCCTAGGGCTTTTTCAGTCACTGTGGAAATATATTTCTCCTTTCTGTGTTTCTCTGTCTCTTTCTTGAATTAGGTACCTCTTATCACAGACTTCCTGAACTTCTCTGAGTTACTCATGCAGTTGCTGTTTTTCTCTGAGGTCCCAAAAGTCCCTCTTTCATTTTGCTGGAATTTATATCATCTGGGAACAATGCTGTCTTCTCAGTTTGTCTTGTTTGTGATTCTTTCTTGATTTATTCACAAAAGTAGCATATCATTTGGGAGTCAGGTAAGAGTAATTGGATGTGGGAACTGTTTATACCAGATGTCCAACCACGACTGTTCTCTGTATAGATTTGTACTGGTCTTGCTTTATCCTCTTCCAGTGCTGTTAACCCCCACCCTCAGCCCTTATGTAGCTCTAGGCAAGGTATCAAAGGCTAAGGCTTTAAAGGAACTTGATGAAAGCAGTCCTTTTGTTTCACCCAAGAGTTTATGGGGCTCTCACAAACTGTGTACACTCAATGTATCTTAAATATGTCTTAACTTTTCAAATTATCTAAACTATAAAAGTTTTTCTTATATATAATTAATTTAGAAGATCAGTGAAATCAAAATCATATCCTTTGCACTTAAAAATTTAATGCAAGACTATATTTTAATTGAATTGAATTTTGGTTATTCTGCTGCATAATTTATTATATGGTAGCTGGGAATACTGTGGCTGATAGTCTTTTTGCAAATTCATGTATTCTTATAAGTAGATAGATACAGATAAATGGGGCTACAATATAGTAGTAATAATTCACTTTATTCAACTACTTATGGAAATAAAGCTAAGCAATTATGCATAAGACTTTAACTAGAAATCACAAGAGAATCATTTTTTACAAATAATCTGAAGTGTGAAGAGTAGCAAGAATTAAAAATGTGTTGAAGGAATTACCTTATTAAATATTTGAAACAACCCTTAAAGGTATATTGAAACAAATTTATCATCCATATTTTCAAATAACGGCAACAAGTTCAGAGATGTTGAGTATAAATATTAAGTGACTTGTCCAAAGTCGTGTGTATTATCTAATGGAGCCAGAATGAGAAGCCAACCATGTCATCTTCTAGACTTTCCGTTTGCTATTTTGTTAACAAGAGACATTGATTCCTTCTGCTCCACTCTTCTCTCATGAAACATTTCACCACTTTGCTTCAAAAACGTGATTAGCATAAATTTGGGGCCTGCCATATATTTAGTTCTCAAAATTAAAGTCATTTTCAACAGCAATAAGCTCTAGTATTTCTGCAGTTATGTACTGAAGTCTGAAAGATGTCAAGAATTTACATAAAGAATGTACACTTACACTGATGTTATGTATATATGTGAGAATACCAATGCCAATCTCATAATCTTTTATGGAGAAGTGGAGGAAGTGGGGAGGGAAGCTCATCAAGTGCTATGTTCATGTATGCCACTATCACTCTGAACTACATTATGATATATATATGAATTATATTAAATATAATTTATATATAGATGAACATGCAAAATGTGGACTTAACAATTATAGGAAATATAATATTTTTCTAAAAATAATGAATATTTAATATTTATTATTTGCAGAGTATGAGTTGGTTTGATCCAAACTTGATATGATTTATTTTTAGACTTTTCATAACCTACAAAATAATATTTCAGAGTACTTAGTGTCAAGCAAAGAGTATGGTATGAATCATTTTTCACCTAGAAATGATCTCCATAAGAAGAAACAATAGGACTGAGAGAGAATATGCTTTTATGGAATTTGGAAGTGAAACTAGAAAGCAGAAAAATGTGAGAAACATTCAGCAAGAAAAGATTATAGAAAGTTTTAAAACATTACTAAAAATTATTTGTGGAGAGATGGACACAGTTTGAATATGTGCTTAACATATAGGGATATAGAATCAATATATAGCATACTATTTTGAAGACCATGTACTACTAAGATAACTACCAGTTCCTGCAAATTATAATGTTTGAGCTAGGTTAATTTATGAGCTACATTTACCTGAAAGATGCTATAGTTTTAATGAGAATAATAGTATTGAAATACTTTATAATTAGCACATACATATTACTTTTCTTTGCTTATTTCTCTTTGATACCAAAAAAAGTTTATTAAAATATATTAGTTAATTCAGTGCATACTTGAATAATTGCGTGTGAATTGAGGGTACTAGCGTATTTTACCTCTGAACTATACCCCTGGCTCTATTTTATTTAGAAACAGGGTCTCACTACATTGCTGAAACTGACCTGAAATCTGTGATCTTCCTGTCTCTGCCTCCCAAGTATTAACATTGCAGGTGTGCACTATCACATCTTGCTGAATAACAGCTTTATTCTAGAAAAGAAATGAGATCAGTATACATTTGTCAATGTTACTGATAGTCATACATACTCTGATTTCATAATGAAAACCATCAACCCAGTATCTTTGGCATTTTAATGATACTTTCTGTTTTTTTCTAGTTTGAGATGTATTTAATATTAAGAAATAATTGAAATATAAGGAAAGTATGATGTATAGATATAACAAATTATAAAATAAAAAAACAAATACCTGAGAAATCCAGCGTATAACTGGAACAAAATTACTGTCATAAATTAGATCATTATTCAAATGGTTCCATCTTCACTTTCCCTTTTCCCTGGAAATAGTGAACTTTTCCACCAATAGACTTCCTGTTGGATCACATGACTTGTTTTAATTAATGAGATGTTAGGAGCTATCCACCAAGCAAATGGAAGGTGTGTCCATGGTGGGACATGCTCTGCTGTGCTTCTCTACTGTCATACAATCTGTCACTGAGTGGTTGCTGTGTCTTTATACTCAGCCTGCAGATGCACTGGTGTGGGGTGGAACTGGCTCCAGCACTCCCACCCTGGGAAGCAGAACTGCCTGATTTCCCAGCTGATCTACAAACCATATACAGAAGGAAACTAATTGTTACTTTAAACCACTGAAATTTGGAGTAGTTTGCTACATAACAGTAGCTACTCAACAGTTATAATTTTTGTATAATGGAAATTACCTATTTTTCTTGATACAGTCTTCTACTTAACACCTACAGATAATAAATGAACCTGAACATTTCAAGAGTTATCACTTTGTTTTCCAAAAATAATGTTATTGCTTATTCATGTATTCATAGATGTAGTGATATACATACATTTTATATTTTAATATGAATTATTATTTTTACTTCATTAAATATGTAAAATTGTATATCATAATTCAAATCATCTTTTTCCTAAGATAGTATTTTCATTTGCATTGTGTAATATAGTTATATTTTATTTCCACTGTCCTATAATATCCATTGTCTGACTTCCTCATATTATATTTTCCATGGTACTATAATGCTATTAGGATTATTTCTACTTTCTGCTAATATAAACACTGCTTCAACAAATAATTTGTATGTCTGGAGATTATATATAATGGAGGACCTGCACAAAAATTTCCATATAACACCAGTTTGCAAACAAAC
This sequence comes from Graphiurus murinus, assembly GCA_004027655.1. NCBI lineage: Eukaryota > Metazoa > Chordata > Mammalia > Rodentia > Gliridae > Graphiurus > Graphiurus murinus. The sequence goes on along the minus strand of PVLC010045642.1, from coordinate 2,261 downwards.
TTTTGGTCTGCAGATCTATATACATCAGGGTTTTCTAAGAAATAGGACCAATAATGTGTGTGTGTGTGTGTGTGTGTGTGTGTGTGTGTGTGTGTGTGTGTGTGTGTGTGTGTATGTGTTTGTGTGTGTAGGGGGGTTGGATTTAAAAAAAATGTAATGGGGTTATCAAGTCCAAAATTAGCAGGGCAGACTATTAGGCAAAGGACCCAAAAAAGAATTGATGTGAGATGCTATAGTCAGTAGGGAGGCAGAATTCCTTCTTCATGGGAGAAACTCCCTTTTTCCTCAGGGCCTTCCACTGACTGGAAGAACCAAGTTCACATCACAGAGGGTAATCAGCTTTACTCAAACTCTACTGATTTAAATGTTAGTCTCATCTAAAATATACTTTCATAGACTCACTTTAAATTGAAATTGACCAAATATCATGGCTAGCCAAACTAACACAAGTTAGATATCATAAAATTATGATTCTCTGAGTTTTTAAGTACCCTGCCTTGGTGAGCTTTGTTGTCATTGTGATCATAACACCTGACAAGCACAACATAGAGGAAGAAAGGTTTATTTAGAGCTCATGATTTCCAATGCTTCAGAGGCCAGTCCATGCTCATCAACTTACTACGGCAGAATGGCTTAGCAGCAGGGCATTAGGGCATGGTGGAGGAGGCAAAACAGGCTTATCTATGGCAACAGGAGCAGAGGGAACAGGAGGGTCCCAGGAATAAACACAATCCCCAAGGCCACTCCCATTAGTGACCTACTTCATACAGGCATGTTCCACCTCTGGACCTGGCTGCAGTGCCCACAAATGAGGTTTTGGGGCACATTTTAAATCCAAACCACGAAATATACAAAAGATACTTTTTTAGGGAGTTATGTCTTCTGATGCCTACTGTATTAAGAATTAAAACAGAAATTTTAAACATTTTTATTAAAGTATAATAAACTCATTACATGTTAACATAAAAATATTTTATAATGATGCATGCATATCCATGTTTATAGCAGCATAATTCACACTAGCCAAATTATGGAATTAACCTAGTTGTCCATCAACAGATGAATGGATTACAAAATTATGGGATATACACAAAGTGGAATTCTACTCAACATTAACGAAGAACAAAATTATGCCATTTCCAGGACCCAGAGAACATTATGTTAAGTGAGATTAACTAGTCACAGAAATGAAAGGTCATATGTTTTCTCTCATATGCAAAAGATGAGGAGTAATCAAGAAATCAGAATACAAGAGGGAATTTAGATAATGTAGGAGAAACCCCAAATGAGCTAGTGAGGTGGTCCACGGGAGGATGTTGCGGTGGTATGGGGGAAGGGGAGAATTAACAAAGGAGACACTTCCATTAACATTATATACATATGTGAGAATACCAATGCCCATCTCAGTATAATGTATGGGAAAGCAGAGGGAGTGTGGAGGGAGCCAGGGGAAGCTCACCAAGTGCTATGTGCATGTATGTCACTATCACTCTGAACTACATTATGATGTGAGACTTCAATGTACTAATAAAAGTATATAAAAATTAAATAAGTATAAAATTTTTTATTAAAACTCTGATACCTAAAACAAAAAATTACAAAGAATGGCATTAAATTTTTGTAAAAACTCTAAATTCTATTAAAATTCTGTATGATACCTAAAACAAAAAATTATAGAGTGCTATTTTGTACTTACGCAATCACATCAAGGTCACTCACTGAACTGACTTGATGGGGAGGGAGGGCGAGGGAGCGGGGTGGGAATTGGGGAAGGGGTCAAATGAGAATTGTGTGCAAATATGTTGTTAACAACTTGTACTTAACAAAGATGCATGCTATATTGCATGAATTACTACAATAAAAAATAAATTAAAAAAATAAAGAGTGATACTACATTTTTGTAAAAACTCTTTAGTATCTGGCTTAATTGTCATCTAGAGGAAACTTTTCTTTTTCATCCTTAGCAGAGATGTATTTACTAATATTTTAAAAGAACCACTTTGATCTTTGTTGATTTTTAGTGTAGTATTCTACAGTATATTTTATAACCTCAATATTTCATGCTTATTCTTTTTTTAATAAGCAGGCTAAACAAACATAAGTTCCCTTAAAACTACTGATTTCAGTTCTTATATGTTGTACTTTCATTCAGTTCTATTTTCTAACCTGTTTTCTTTGATGTGTAAGTTATTTGAAATAATGTTTTAATATTGGCACATTTATAGGTTCTTTGTTTTTTTTTTTTTTTTTTTTTTTGCGGT
>PVLC010045641.1:0-11735 GCA_004027655.1 Graphiurus murinus | reverse complement strand
GCTTGTAATCCCAGCATTCGGGAGGCTGAGACTGGAGGATCCAGGTTCTCGGCCAGCCTCAGCTACCTAGTGAGGCACTCCGCAACTTAGTGAGACTCGGTTTCAAAATAAAGAATAAAAAATAGGGCTGGGGGTATAGCTCGGAGGTAGAATGCCTCTGAGTTCAATCCCCAGTACCACAAAAAAAAAAAAAAAAAAAGAATGACAATCATCAAGAAGTTAAACAATAAATTCTGACAAGGATGTTGGAAAATAGGGACTCTTCTCCATTGTTGATGGGATCACAAATTAGTATAGCCACTATGGAGAGCATTGTAGAGTTGTAACTATTAAATTCCCCTTGAAAGAAGGACTTGTTTCTAAGTGAGAGGAGTCTGGTTAGCTGGCTGGCAGAATGTTTGATGTGCTGTTTTGCACTCCTGAGGGTGGACTCAATAGTTTGGGTGAGACTGTAATACAGGGCCTATCAGTTTCTGCTCACTGCAGGAACATGCTAATATCTGCTCTCTAGCCTGCACTGGGACAGCACGCTTTCCCCCCTGCCTATTTTTATCAGTCTCTGGACACCCCCTGCCTAATCCTATTCCTTTCTTTGGCTTTTACAGATGTTCCTGGTCAATAAGCTTTTTGCCTTCTAGTTCCATCTCAGTGACAGCTTCTGCAGGATCCGACTGACATACCACTAAAATATGTTTTTGTTCCCAGAGGTGGTGCAAAGGTCAGAATAAGATCATTTTGACTCTCGGGAAATTGTTTTTCCTGCTAGTGTGTCACTCACCTTGTGCCTTGGCTTAGTTTATACACAATTTCGAATTGCACTAAAATATCCCTTAGGGCTTTTTACCATTTAGGATGACTCACCCTGCATTGGCATACAAGTATTATATGTAAGCCAAGCATCCTGAGTGTAATATTTACATAATCCAGCCACCACATAAGAGTGCAAAAGACTGGCTGGGTCAGCAGATATGGGCATTAGTGTCAATGACCAAAAATATGCAGATGTTTCCTTTTTATCTATCCTTTTGAAAGCACTTCTCTGGAAAATTTAAAGTAAATTTTCACATCTGAGCATGACTTGCATTTGATTCTTAGTTATCTAAAAGAATCTTAGTTGTAGTGGAAAGAGCTCAAGTGTTTAATTTCTTCAGGGTCAGGTAAACTAAACCCTGGGCTTTGTCTCCTACCAGGCATGTAACTTAGAGAAAGTTACTTACTCTCTCTGCTCCTTTATTTTCTCAAGTGTAAAATGGGATGATTAAACCCATTTCAACTTTTTCCTCCAAGGATGAGTAATGTATATAACATAACCAGGGCTTCTGGAACATCAAACTCAATTAAAGGAAAAAAGACATTTCCTGAAGTTTAGTAGTACAGTCCAGATTCCACAAGAGAGGAGGCACTGTTATCTCTAACACCTGGCATGAGCCAGACACTTGGTTATTTGCATTGTGTATATGATCTCAATTTTTACAATCCACATAATAACTTTGGGAATTAACTCTAAATATCTTTATTCTATACCTGGGAAAATACAGTTCTCAGGATGGTAAAACAACATGTCCAGTGTAATATGGTTCACAACTAGTGAAGAGCGAAAAGTTTTATAATTAGAAACAAGCTGTTAATAAGAAAGAAATGCCAAAAAGGAGTGATAATGATAAAGTTAAGTTGAAATATGCTTTCTCCTGTGCATAGGCAGCAGCATAAAGACAATATTCGTGTGTTCTGTGTATTCCTTAGGGGTAGGCACAGTAGAGACTGAGCTTTAAAGGGTGCTTGCTTGAAGGTTCAAAGGTAATAAATTGAAGAATTTGTTGCAAAGTGTTATTGCTTTTAAACATGTATAGAAATCAAAGTAATGTGAAAATGGTAGTGCATCTTAGATATTACTACATCTACATTCATAAGGATGTGTAGCTTTCCTTAGTAAGTCCCTGGTGCAAGTGGCTGATGAGTGGGTACTTTCTTCTACACTGAAGGGCTTGCAGTTCCCAGAATGTGCCAAGCACAGTCAGATCACCTCCCCTGCACATGGCTCACATCTGTGCCTTCTCCTTAGAAAGACCTTTCTCACTTAATTGGCTTGATCACCACTATTTATGCTTCAAAACCAACATCATCCTGTCTTAAAAAGTTGTACCTTGGAATACCATCCTATCTCTACTTTCCCAACCATCCTACAATCTAATTATAGGAGCCCAACGCCTTCCTAAAATTGTCTTTTTATATAGCATTTAATAAATTATGTATACTTCACTGCTGCTGTTTAAATTTAGGTAAGCTAGGAGCTCAATAGATTAATAATCAAATATGTTTGTGAATATTGGGAGAACTACTGACCCATTATGACTGAAATTGGCTAACACTGGCAGGATGGACTTTCAAATCCAAGGATCATGAGCTTCATTCTGTAGTGGACACCAATTGCTACTACCGGGGCCACATTTCATTTCCATGTGCCTTTCCCCCAGTTTGTCATTCTTGTGCTTCCAAAGGCCTGCACCTGGCCCTCTTTGGATGTCCAAGGACTAGATTCACTTTGCCTACACTACCAGAGAAAATATAACACAGCTTGGAGGGTCATGTGCCACTTCTCTTTCTACAGTTTAGCCTTGAGCAGAAGAAGATGAGAAGGCAGAGCTGGAGCAGAGTGTGAGAGCCCAGCTCCCAACCACATTCAAGGCAAGGCCTTGCAGGATCTTGCCAAAGCCTCAGCTGACTTGAAACCATTCTGCTTGTTGGCTCTTTTCTTTCTTTTCTCTACTCAGACTTTATTACTGATTTCTCTTGGGAAGATTTTAGTAATAAAACATTTGCACATGAAAATCTTCATCAGGGTCTGACAGGAAACCTGTCTTGGAGACATTCAAAATTGTTTTATTGTATTTATTAAGACAACTCTGACTTAAAGGCCATAATAATACAATAAACTCATAATGAAAAGCATCCAGTGACCAACCCTTATTTCCCAGCCTCCGTTCCAAGATACAACAGCTATCATGTTTTCTTGGCTTAATTAATTATTGTCTTTTATATTACTAAACAATATACTGCTTCTACTTTGAATGACAGTGCCATTTACTGTCTGGCACAAGACAATAGTAAAAAAGCTCACATGTAATCTCCGCATGGAAGGACTCCATGACCATTCTCTCAAAAAGGTTATGTTTTAGTGGGTTTGTTTTCTTGTTTTGTTTTTTAACTCCTATTAGCATTTTGGTAACCTCTGCAACGTCAAGATTTTTAGACTTCTGTTGTTTTATCTGTTAAAAACTTGCAAGTTCTTTTATAGAGTATACTTTTCTCTAGGAGAAATCTTTCCCAGGCTTCCTTTTTTCTCCATTTAACCTCCCAGGCCTGATACATAGCTATCACCATAGGACTGCTCTCCCCACTCCCTTGAATTCACACCTTCCTTTTAATTACATGAATCTCTTATCTCAAGGAATTTTCTAAGTGTGCATAAAAGGTAAATCTATGAGTCTTTTCATGACAAAAAAGGTCTTTATCCTGTATTCTCACTTCATTGAAGCTTGCAAAGTTTTCTATTCTAGGTTGAAAATCTTTTCCTCTCAATTCTGAAGGCAGTTTTTCATTGTCTTCCCACATTCATTGTTGCTAATAAAAAGATTGAGACCATTGTACTTTTCATACCTTACAACTGGCCCATTTTTTAATATTTTGACAGATTTAAGGACTTCATTTTTAGCATTCTGCAATTTAAAATTGATACATCTTACTTTCCAAATTTATTTTCATGCATCTTGTTTTAAATTTGAATGCTCATGTATTTCTTCAGATTTGAAATTTTTATTTTTCATGAGGTATTTCTTTAATCATTTTCTTCCTCATCATTTTTTCCTGTTTTTCTGAAACCCCCATATATTGGAATTCCTAGACTAATCTTTGTTTCTTATTTATTTCTTTACTTTATATGTCATATTTTTGTTCTATCCTCTGGTAAGTGTCCTTTACCTTACTCTTTTATCACCGATATTATTTGTTTTACTTTGACAATATTTTAATATATAGTTCTATGTTTTTGCTTTCTGTGTCATAAGATCCTATTTTTGTCTACACATAAGATTTATACATTTCCTTGAGGCTATTGTGTGTGTGTGTGTGTGTGTGTGTGTGTGTATGTGTGTATGTGTGTATATGTGTGTGTGTGTCTTACTGGAGATTGTACCCAGGAACATTCTACTTCTGAACTACATCCCAAGCCCCATTTCATTTTTTATTTTTAAAACAGGGTTTCACTAAATTGCTGTGGGCCTCACTAATTTTTTGAGGCTGGCCTCATACTTGTCATCCTTCTCTCTTAGCCTCTCGAGTATTAAGAATATAGGTGAGGCCACCATGCCTGACTTTCCTGAGGTTATTTTCTTAAGCTCTTTTTTCTTCTTTCTGTTTAATTATGGTCCCATCCTTTTTATAGAAGTTTTTCAAAATTCTCCAGATTCATTGCTTTAGATACATTGTGCTTATGAAACAGTAGACTGGCCCAATTGCTCAGAGTCCTCAGGCTGCTGACTAGCAGGCTTTCTGTGGGTGTGCTCAAGAGTAAAGCCATGGCTGTGCTGGAACAGCCATTGAGGTACAAGTGTAAGAGGAAGGAATCCATTCTTGGATCCTTGCTTCTTCCTAGAGAAAGAATTCAGACACCAAAAGAGGACGAGAAGAGGTTCCTTTAGGGCAAGGGCCCAGTGTAAAAGAAGGCCATGATAAAGGGAGTCAAGATCTAGAGAAAAGGAACATGGAATGGGCTGCTTTCTTGAGTGGAAAACAGCATGTGGTCCTTCATGTTGGAAGCCTTAAAGCCTTATGTTCCTCCCTGGATGCTTCCTTCCTCATGCAGATTTATTTTGGGGTCCTGATTGTGCTTGCCACATTTTAATGTGCCTGCTGCTGTTTTCACCATGTTGGAGCTTTCCCATCAGGAGCTAAGTGAAACCCTGCAGGGATTTAGTCTTTGGATAGACATTCCTCAAATTTTTTAATGACAGCCTTAACCACAGCTAGATGGGACTCCCACATTCCCATTCCCAAGGGCCTGCTTAGTGTTTTCCCTCTGGCCTCATCTGATCTGTCCTGATCTTGCCCACCTGCTTATTTTTCTCTATCTCTAACAAGAGTAGGAAGGACTCCCCTCAGCAGGGTGTTGGTTCTCCACAGACATTAAATGCATAGCTGTGCAGGGAAATGTTCTGTCCAGAGCCAGAGTTTTGACTGCAAACGGTTCTGTTTGAGCACATGGAATGGTATACTCTCAATTTATTGTGTTCAGGTAGGCTCATAATTGGAGCCTGGATGCTTACTCTGGCCCACATGATCACCAAGCATTCTGAACATGAGTTATCTGTGAATCTCTGCTGATGGGTGCACCTCCTCTCTGACTATTGCCCCTGTGAAGAAGTTCAGGGCTGAGGTGGCTTCCCTCAGAAATCTTCATGTACTTTTTGCCTTCCAATAATTGTTGACATTTCTATATAGAACAGTTTTATTGGGAGAAGCACTTTTTAAACAAAATTATTTCATTGAAAAGCTGTTTTTTATTTTTTATTTTTTCTTGGAATTTCTTCCTCCTTCCCTCTCAATCTTTCACACACCAATTCCCTCAATCGTTAACCTCTCTTCCACATGGGATTTTAAATTCTGAAAAAAGCCCTCCACAATGCCTCCCCTTTGCTCAGCTCAAAAAGGTAAACTGTTTATTTAAAGGGAAAGTACAAGCCGGGCGTGGTGGCGCATGCTTGTAATCCCAGCATTTGGGAGGCTGAGACCTGAGGATCTGGGTTCGTGGCCAGCCTCAGCTACCTAGTGAGGCACTCTGCAACTTAGTGAGACTCGGTTTCAAAATAAAGAATAAAAAATAGGGCTGGGGGTATAGCTTGGAGGTAGAATGCCCCTGAGTTCAATCCCCAGTACCGCAAAAAAAAATAAAAATAAAAATAAAATAAAATAAAGGGAAAATACAGATGCTGGCACCAGGAGGGTTAGCTTCTCTTTGATATAATAAGGAGGTGGTAGGAAGAAATTCAAATAATACTATGACAATATGTGGAAGTATTACTACCAATCTCACTAACTCTTTCAGGGAGTGAAGTGGGGCGAGCAGGGTGGTATCTGGAGGGAATTACACAAGGTTGTGTGTGTGTGTGTGTGTGTGTGTGTTTGTGTGTGTGTGTGTGTTTGTGTGTGTGTGTGTGTACACGAATATATTCATACACACAAACACACACTGAACCTCACTGTGATGTATAATTCCAATGCACTAATGTAATGATTTGTTTAAAAAGTGAGTTCGGTGAAACCCCTGCCTTTTGTCCCACTGTATCCTCCTTCCCTTTCATAAAAGCTGTCCATTCTCTGAGCCTCTGAAGATAGAGCTTTGAGACTGAAAGGCCTCCTCTGACTTCCTCAAAGTCAGCTTTGAATTAAATCTGCTTTCCCTCACCAGCCCGCATGCTGATCTCCAGGGGAGTACAAGCCCATGGCCTCTGCTTCTCGCTCTCATGTCTTGTCACAGGTCATTCTTTTTTATTTTCTTTTTATAGAAAAAGTGCAATTTCTACCACTACTTCTATTGTTACTATTGATTCTTATTATGGTACTACTATTAGCATGCAAATGGATCTAATACCAGTATTGTCCTGTTGGCTCAGACTGCTGTAACAAAACACTGGTAAGTTGGCTGTCTTATAAACAATAAAACTGTATCTCTCATAGTTCTGGAAAGTAGGAAGTCTGGTGAGGAAGTCTGTTGACTATCTTCACAGCATATTGTCACAAGACAGAGAGTGGGGAGGAGAAATCTCTTGTGACTTAAAACTCTCTGACTTCATGACTTAATCCTCTCTTGAGGGCCCCATCTTTTGATACTGTCTCCTTAAAAGTAGAGTTTTGTAAGGGGGGCAGGGGTGCTTCTGCTCCTAGCAGCTGACAGATGGTTTGTTTCAAAGCTGACATTGCTTCCTCCCCTCTTTTGTCTTCATCCTCTCCTGATCATGCACTTATCAGTTTACTGAAACCTGGAGCCTGTGGGTGTGAGTAGACTTTGAGAAAAGGTGGTGTGCAATTGACAGTGCATGGCCAGGACCACTCCTGAACAGCAACCAGAAAGCAGCAGCTAGACAACAAAATCCCACTGACCACAAGGGTGATCAGCCTCTTTACTCTGACACTCTATAATAACTCACTATTTCCACTCATCCTTTTGGTGTCCGTGACTGTCATTACTCAAACTCCATCAGGTAAAAACCTGGTAAAGAAACAATCACTTTCAATTGTAGGTAGAGTTTACAGATTTGCTTGTGAGTGTATAGCTTATTAAATGACTTCATTTGCAAAATAATGCAGTTTTTTTTATACAATATGAAATGCTACATGAATTTGTGTGTCCTTGTGCAGGGACCATGCTAATCTTTTCTATTTTGTTCTGATTTTAGTGTACTTGCTACTGAAGAGAACATATGAAGGGTGTTTGGGATCCAGGATATTTTTTTAAAAAATATTTATTATAGTTTTCTATATAGTAGCTTTGTGTTTTTGCTTGGGATGCATTTATACCAAATACCAACCAACTGGAACTATATTCTTTGTAGGAATCTTGCACATCTGAAGTATAAAATAAAATAAAAGATACAAACTGCATTTTACTATCTGAATATTTTAACTCCTGATAAACAGAACTCTGTAAAATATCAGACACAAAGTACATAGAAAATTTCACATGTATATTTTTCTCATTGTATGAGCCTAACAGAACATCTATTTAATAAGCATCTTGACAGGGTTTATTTAAAAGTATTTCAGCAACTTACTTCATAAAATATAGTCATTTATATAATGTCTTAATAGCTTTTTATAGCAATTTACTTACCACAGGTCATACTTCTTCACCCTTATCCACCCTGAAGTCTTGCATAAATATCAATAGTTGCGTCGAACTACCAAGCAAAATAAAACTATTTTCATACTTCTTTGGATGGTTTGAGCTTATGATAAAAATAAACTATAAGCCTAACAGGGACCATGTAAAATGATTTTTCTAGGGTGAAACAATTTTTTTCCTAACTTATTTTCAAATCTCTAGGTGTGATATTCAGAAGCTCCTTAATCTTGACAAGCTTCCTTCTTCCTTGTCTTTAAATGAGAAAACCAAAATAGATCAACAACTAAGCAGCTCATTAAAAATGAATTCCTTTTGTTATGAGAACACTTTTCAGAAGTCCAGCATTTTAAAAATTTTGTCTAAAGTGGGGATCCCATAGTAGAAGCAGTTTGGAGTGGAGCTTTGGGAAGAATTCCTCCACCTCCTCTCGCTATTCTTGAACCTTAAGGCAGGAAAGAGAATGGCTCAGGTGCACATTATCTAAGTATGCCTTAGTCTCTACATTTAAACAATTCTACAAACATGAAGTGAAGCATTTTTAAGAAAAGGGAGAATGGAAAACACTGAACCAGCAGTGAAGATAAAACATTATGAAAGTGACTGCCTCAATTCTACTTGTTTGTTTACCTTTGCAAGCTTCCTAAAAGTAAATCCACCTGTTTTTCCCATTACAGTGTATGACCAATTGTATAAGATTTTTCTAGGACCAAGTGATTTTTTTTGCGTTATTTCCCCATTCTGATATGAATGGCACTTAATTTTTATACTTCTATATGCCACTATGTAAAAATAAATTCAAAGATCAAGTCAAGAATCAAAATGTTTGGTCGCCAAGAATTTCGTGTTTTTATTGTTCTGAAGTCACAGGAAGATGTAGTTCAGCCCAGCACCTACTTAGCAATAGACTTTTCTTATCTACAGAAACCCTGTCACCTGTGATTTCCTTTTTCAATTATTGAGTCATAATTCTTGACTTATAAGTCAAGGTCCTTCTTTACATTTCTTGATGTTCATAACTCTAATTTTAGTTTTATACAGTATTTAGAATAATGATTCATATGCAAAATTGAAGAGGAGGTTAGAGGACACTGTGATTGACAGAAGTGCATCTCTATGGAATTTCTCCTGTTTCGCTTTTATCTAGCCATATCTTGAGCTCTTTGATATTATCTGAATTATAAAAATATTTTTATTTGTAACTTGAATAAGGACATTCATTGTTAAAGTAATGTGGCAATGAATGTACTATAACAATTACGAAGTTGAACCCTTTTATTTTTCTGGTACTTGTAGCCTGGATTATGATTATAGGATATTTTAGGAGTTTGGACTAGCTGTAAAGTCTAAGCACTGATAAAAAATGTATAGTAATGATTTTGTTCAAAATGTAGAATTATTTTAATGTTCTCTTGTATGAGGATTTCCTTTATGTTCACATGAGGCATTTTATAAGACAGCGTTCAGTTTTTAAAAGTTGCATTTCATTGAGCATGAAAATATACATGTTTCAATTTGATATGGTAGTATTCTGGGTTGAGTCTTTTGGGATCAAAGATCAAAGGAGGTGCAAATCTGTTAAATGAAAAATGCAGTAAAGTCTCAGTATTAATCTGAACATATCTTGATACACTTCATAAGTTTGAGTCTTTTTGGGATGTAAGAATTTTCCCAGTCTCTCAGAAATTCATGTTGCAGAAGGCAATTTTATCCAAATCATAAATCCCCACATCAACATTTTAGAGTTCCCAATTATCCAAATATTCATTCCTCCAGAGATAATAATGTGCAGTTGGTAAATGTTTGAAAGAATCCAATTTTAAAAGTTGTGTCTTAGAGGTGACAAAATACTAGGTATAAAGCCTAACATCAATCATACCTTGATGCCAAAACAATGATGATTCGGAGCATTATGCACCCTCAAGGATGAGTATCTCAAACCACACACCATGAAGTGTATCATTATGGTTTGTATTTTTCATGAGAATGTCAGCCATTCTTTAAGTCTATATTGTCATAATAAGCTTGCCAAGAAGCTACAAACTGAAACAGAAAATCCAGGGAAAGGAGGAAGATTTTCTATGATTGTATTTTGTTATAAATTGCACACTAGAAATGAAAGGTTGTCTTCTTTTCTGAGTCCTTAGGGTGTTTTCTGAAAATGCAAATGCAATGGCAAGTTTCATGCCCTAGCCTCCTCGTATTTTACATGGCTATTATCAGATGCTAGAAGAGAGTGATCACAACAGCACTCTCTCCCATCATTTTCTCTTCCAAATATAGGTGATTAGAATGATCTGAAGGAAGCCATGTTGGAGTTCTCATAAGAAAACACAACGCCTGAGGAAAATCTGTGTCATCCTTTATATTAGCAGTTCACATCTCTGATTCAGGGAGGCAGGAGGAGTCTTTCATCCAGGGATCTTCCCCGATACACTGTGGGTCTCAAGAAGTGCTTCCTGTACAATAGCCAAGGACCTTTCCAAGTTCCAAAGAATCATGGAAAACACTGCCTTAACTATTGGCTCCGTTAGGGCATCTGTATCAAATCAGCACATGATTATTGGTTATTTATTATGAACTATAATTTTTTGTTTAATTATTTTTACTGGAATCACATTTGATCAAACATCCTAACTTGAAGCGACTCTTCTCTTTCTCCTAACTTTCTAAGTGTTGTAAGCATTCATAAGAAGAAAAGATCTCTTCCAGATGGAAGAAACTTTATCTTTTCCAAAGGAAGCACTAAATCTACTATTGTGTGCTGCTCTGTAAACCAGCAAGTATGCAAACATGAAGACATAACTTTTCTTCCATAAGTGCTCAGTCTACTTGCAATCAAGGAAGATTTAAAATAAAAGAGAGGATAATTGAACTGAGTTAAAAAAAAAAAAAAAGATGTATTTGTTTCCTAGGGATGTAGTAACAAATACCACCAACTCAGAGGCTTAAAATTACAGAAATGTATTCTTTCACAGTTCAGCCTAGATATCTAAAATCAAAGTGTTGCCAAAGCCCCTTCTTGGGAGAGAATCTGTTCCAGGCCTCTCTGCTAGGTTCTGGTGGTTGCTGGCATTCTTTGGTGTTCCTTGGGTTGGGCAGGATAATTCCAGTTTGTCTCCAACTGTGTTTCTGTCTCTATGTCTCTTCTCTTCCTATGAAGACAACAGTCATTTTGAACTAAGGGATTACTTTATTTAAGTGTGACCTCATCTCATGTAATATTAGCAAAGCCCTATCTCACATAAAGACACATTCTGAGGTTCAGAGATGGACATGAAACCTAAGGAGACACTATTGAACGCAGGAATGATGGACAAGATTATAAAACTGTAAATATGAGAGTTTTTATTTAATTATCTCTTTTCAACAAGTATTTGAGTACCTCCTTCTGTCCAGTTATAGTGAAAAAGTATGAAGGTAAATAGAATAGATGTGGTCCACCATGATCAATAGAGAGGAGAAGACGGACAGGAGTATATATTCCCTAAATATCTGTAGGGAGAAGATACATCTACAAGCTGTGTTCTACCACACCTTGGGTAAAGCCATTACGCTACAAGTTGAGGAATTTGTAACTTTGTCTTTATCACACAAACCTGAGAGATGAAAAATAGGACAAATCCTACTCTTCTAGGGAAGCAAATGCATCTTTTACCTGGAAGCTGGGAAAGAGAATTCATGGTCTTCTTGGCCAAATCCAACTACAGTAGAGCTTCAAAAAGTTATGCTGAAATGGAGATGAGAGGAGAGAGGAAGCATATTAGAAGTGTAGGATCACAGATGCTTACTGAGTTTTAGTAGATTTTCTTGAATAAATGTTTCTTCGTCTTCTGTATAT
>PVLC010045640.1:0-11744 GCA_004027655.1 Graphiurus murinus | reverse complement strand
GGCGAAAAATAAAACATTTAAGGGAACACGGTTCCTTTAGAACATATAGTGATAACAGCTATAGTTTATTCATAAATGACTTCTTTTTAGTTGCTTCAAGTTTTAATTCATCACCTAAAGCACATGAAAAGCACTATACTCCTTATTTTATCTTTTTTGTTTTGTTTTGTTTTGTTTCTTTATCTGAAAGACATTTGAGCTACATGAAGGTTTCTTAGTTTGAAGGAATGTCAGCATTCTACAAGGGCTGTTGATATTCTTCATTAGCTGTAACATAGTTAAAATGTAGCACCTGCAATAAATCAAAGTATTGGGAGATTGCATTCAAACTTATGACAGTTACAGAGTTTGGTGGGTGTTGGTTGTTTTACCTCCCCAGCATTCCAGGTCATCACTCATAATAGTGAAAAGCATAGCATAAAGGGGGAAAAAATTCAGAATGTTCCTAAAAATAAAATAGAAAGCCCTCAGGAGCCCTTTCAGAACAACAATAAAAAGTATTGCTAGCTGTAAAATTTGTAAGCAGGTTCCATCCTGTCGGCACAGAAACAATGAAGATGAATTACATTCTGGAAGAAACATTGAGACTGTCTAGTAACAGTGGCAAATCTACTACAGTGAGGACAAAGCAAAACTATTTCTTCTGTGCTCTGAGTTGAAGGTGTCAGAACAGGAGAATTGGAATTAAATGGAAACAAAAGACTTCCTTTAAATATTATCTCTAATCTGAACCGTTCAGTTTACTCATTGGGGCATTGTTTGGGTGGTTCAGTTTTCAGAATCTCTGTATTACTTTTGAGCACATAAAGACCAGATACTTACATGTGCTAACAGTATAAAGTGTGTATACTTTAAAAGCATATGAATATGTGTTAAGGTGATGCCAGATATTTATACATCATTCGCATATCTCTAGGTGTGATGGAAAAACAAGTCTGAGGTTTGTTTGGCCAGCTCTAGGCCAAAGTGTTTTTTGTCTCAAGGAAAGACATTTGGTCTATGTGGGAGATGTTGGCAGCTGGTGTGAAATGCTGGGGAGGATCACACTTCTGCAAAGCAAATCTTCTAGATAAGTCTCCTTTGCACAAGAACTAAGAGTCCTGTTTTGCATATGTCCTTGCTTGATGCCCTGGATATTATTGTGATAGCTGAAAAGATAAGCTGCTAAAATGAAAAATATATGGAGAGGGGTTGTTTTGCAAAAGTTGATGTCCACCTTGATAGTAAGTTGTAACTGTAATAACATACTTCACTATCCTCAACCAAGGTCACCATATGCAAAATGAAATTCACACCAGCAGCAGAAATGGGGAGAGTGTTTATTAAACCTTAACTGTGATTCTCAAAGGATGTCTTGGTGTGCAATATGCCTATCCTCTACTAAAACAGCTGGGCTTTTAATTTAAATTTAAAACTCAGAGGTTTTCTTCTTTATGTATTTATGAATGTTAATTAAAGGAAACATCAAATAGATTGAGTAACTATTTACAGTCTTCATTTGACAATGTTTACAAATTGCTTTCCTTTTATGCAGGTATTCAAATTTTCTACCTCTAAGTAACAAATGTGGCTTGAATCAATTGTACATCAAAAAAGAAGAGCAATATTATGTGTTTTGAAAATCACTGAAAATTGACATCATTCATGCTCCAGTCTCATTGATTGATTGCATTAAAGCAGTAGTGGATTTCAAGGTGAGTTGGAATAAATGTTAAAAGAAGATTATTTTTAACCTTATCAATACCTTTCTAATATATCATTTTTTTTTTTAAGTTGGAGAAGCAACTAACAAGAACTGAATCGCAAGCAATTACCTAGCACTAGACATGGTATTTGTTTGAGTACCTAATGATCTCTTGAGCCCTTGCTTCTCCCAGCTGAGCTAATTTTTTATGGAAAACCATTGAGAACAATGGGTCACTGAGAGCAAATGAAGTAGGGAGACCACTACATTTTCTCAAGTGCTCTCAGATACCCCAGTGCTGGATAGTTGATGAAGTAATCTGCATAATAACATGGCCCTAGTGTGTTTCTATTAAGTCAATGGGGCATTGACTATATACAAAAGCACCACTGGTATCTATTAAGCAAACTGGATCTAGAGACCCACAATGACTTTACTCATCCGACAGGAAGAGTTGTGCACTAATCTCATAATTATACCCTTTACTCCTCCACTCAGCTAAAATTTTGTCTTTTGGCAGTAAAATAAGTATCACTCCTAGTATAATTCTAATTAAATGAGTTTAAATGTACTGCTCTAATTAGTTGTGTATGTACGCCATGTGGATTAAATGTGTGTAAATAATTATTAACTCAGATTAATGAACTTTAATGCAAATATATCCAGAACAATATGAGGAAAGTATTCACATGGAGGAAGCAATATGTGAACATGTGATTTAGTAGGTAGTAATAAATGCAGTAGTTCCTTTATGTCATTAGTTTTTCATGTCTCCACAAGATTGCTACTCTCTCCCTTCCTCTCTCTTTCCCTCCCTTTCTTTTCTTTCTTCTTCACTCACTTGTTATCTCCAGCATCAATATTCACAGTAGGATAAAGGTTTTGAAGTTCTATTTCTGTAATAATTTTAAAGCACATATCATAGTGCCACAGCTCCTTAATAGCTGGATCTTGAGCAAGGCTCGGTCCACTGGAATTCTGCAAGGCAGATGATTCCAAAAGAAGGAATACATGGCATATCCCACTTTATATTATTATATTCTGAAAATTTGGGGTGCTTTGGGTTTTGCTTTCACATTAATTATAAAGGAAAATTTCTTAGAAACATGTGGCCGGCGGATAGCGATCTCTTAATATTAGCTGAAAAAGCAGTGCTTCAAGACAAACCCATATAAAGAATTCATTAACCTCTAACAAGCATTAGTCAAGAAACAGGCTTTGCAAGTTTATCTAAATAGTTACTACAAATAATTTTTTGCCCACTCCCACCTTGTCTCCCTGGAATTTTACAGGATACATTAACCCTCTAGCTACCTGAGATAAGAACACTGCTTAAAGGAGCTAAACAAATAGTAAAGAATTTTTATATACGTGTTGTATTTTTAAGAATTTTTATGTACTAAAAGAATTTTTATATATATGTTGTAACCTTGACTGGTTGAGGATGACCTTTGGAGGAACAGGTCTGTGGAAATTCCTGTTCTATATGCCTCATTACAAAAAAAATGGTATAAAACAGCTACTAACAAACAATAAAACAGATATGCTTCTTCACTGCATTCAGTGTGAGTGTATTCTCGAGACCTCGTCTCAATTCACACCTATTGAAGGACCCCCGACCCCACTGCCTTGAGGGCTGGACTCCAGCAGCATAGGATGCTATATTTAAGAGAGGAGTAGAAAAAAAATCTACACCATAAATCCAAGTAATATATCTGTTGATTTCCAGGACATATATATTTTAAAGTAAAGTATGTTTAAAGTTTTAAATGGCTCAAGGTATCAGGTTTGTTGAAAAGGTATATGTTATAGGACAAGCATATGACAAGGCTTAATAAAAAGGTTTATATGCAATGATAGCCACTACCTAGATTAGAGTTGGAGCACCTATCCCCAATTTCAAATCAGTGATGAAATGTGTTATGGTGAAAATCTCTATTCATTTTGAAAGCCTCTTTTGGACATTCTTTTTTTTTATTCTCAAAAAAGATTTAATCTTTTCCTAGTTTATCATCACCTTTTCACAATGAAATGTCATATTCTAACCCTAGACTTTTTTTTTATTGTAATAATTCATGTTTTGTAAGCATACGTCTTTGTTAGGTACAAATAGATAACGACATAGGTGCACACATTTCTCATTTGAACCCTTCCCCAATTCCCACCCAGCTCCCTTGCCCTCCCTCCCTCTCAAGTTTGGTTTAGTGAGTGACCTTGATATAATTCTGTAAGTACATCCTGTGCATTAGGGTGCCCCCCTCCTGTCCATCCCCTTTGGTTAAATCAACTTCTTTGCTTATTGAGGGTCTCTCCTTTTTCATCTGGAGTCCCTCTTATTCCCCATCTTCTCCCTAGCATCCACCTATTAGGGAGAACATATGCTTCTTTACTCTTTGTGACTGGCTAATCTCACTTAACATAATGCTGTGGAAAACAGTATGGAGGATACTCAGACAAATGGGAATGAATCTACCATATGATCCAGCAATACCATTTCTGGGTATCTACCCAAAGGAATGGAAACCAAACTATCAGACCGACGCATGTGTATCTATGTTTATAGGTGCACAATTCACAATAGCCAAACTATGGAAGCAGCCAAGATGTCCATGGACAGATGAATGGATCACAAAACTATGGGATATGCACACAATAGAATTTTACTCAGCCATAAAGAAGAACAAAATCATGTTATTTGCAGGGAAATGGATGCAACCGGAAACATTTTTTTGTACATGATAGAACGGTCGCTGTCTTAGAAGTTGCTAGAGTGGATGAATGTGTATGTGTGCATGTTTCTTCCTCTCTCTCCTCTGCCTCTGTTTCTCTATCTCTGTCTCGTCATGTTTGCCTAGTCATGAGAATGACTGTGTGTGTGTGTGTGTGTGTGTGTGTGTGTGTGTGTGTGTGTGTGTGATATCTCAGAAACTAACACTGAACAGTCCAGGCACAATGTGTAATAAAAGGGCTACTATATCATGTTCCAATTATAACCCTTGTGAGCAACTCTGAGAGACACTTTCCATTCATCACATATTTTATCTAACTTATATCTCCCTTCATCTATTAAAAGAAGAGATAACTGGGTAAAGATCCTTATTTTTTGTGTTTTTTGTGTATCTAAACAATTCAAACTTTTGTGACTTTTGGTGTGAATAAACAATTCAAAATTCTCTTAGGTTTATTTTACTTATCCTCAGATTAAGAGACTTTTAAATTTTCTCCATTGGATGAACTAAACACAAAATATTTATTCTTTATCTCTTTTAGGTCCTTCAAGAATAAAAAAAAGTGTGTGTGTTAGGGGAAAGTATTTACAATTAAGGTTGTGTACTAGAAAATTCAGCCTAAAAATAAGCCAGAAATCATTAGAGAAGTATATGTATCAGCTTGTTGAAATGAAAAGGAAATTTGAAAATTGAAAGCTTAATATTAAAATATTACTTTTGGAGGGTTCTCCACAAAAGGCACACTGAAATTTTAAGGGATGATTATGTAGTAGACTATTCCAAGTCCTTTTTACTTATTTCATAGATCAAGACCAGCTCTACGGAAAATTCTAAAACAAAAATGTGCAAAACCCAGATGGCAGAGATCAACTTTTATTGAATTTTATATGAGAAAATGTACTTAAATATGAGTGACTATATTTGTACATGTGAACATATTCTATTCATGCATAATGCATTCATTTCCCATGTCAGTGTGTACATATCTCCAGGAACACACATTGAGACTTGGCATAATGATGTTGGGCCTACTACTTTTGCAGTTTCTAAAGAAACAAAGTTTGTTTTCTCATTTCTTTTTTACTTTTGTGCTTATTTTATTTAAACACATATTCATACAATGGATGGAATTTGATAAACTATCCTTGATTAGATTGTCTACAAATATCCAGGTACATTTAGCCATGGGGCTTAAATCTTCAATCATCGTTGACTATGTGATCAATCTAAAACCTCCACATCAACAGAAACTTTAATATTGACTGTAGTTGGTAAAGTTTGAAATGTTTAATCCAGAAAAGGAGATGGTTTTACTTGAGCAATGGTCTGAAGCACAATCTTACCCAGCAGTAAGTTTTATTTTTAAAAGTTCTCCCTCTTAGAACTTATAAACTTAGGATATATATGGAAATGATTAGGAATAAGTCCTTTCTACCCCTTGCATTCAGTTGCCTAATTTTCTGACAGCTAGAAATAACATTACCAGCATACCTAGAAAATGGAATGAAATGGAGAATGAAACCCCACCATATATTATGGAAAGAAAAAAATGATCTCCATATAAGAAAGAAAACCTTGGCGAGAGAAAAAAATAGCTAGATGCTGCTACATCCTTCAAATATATCAGGCACAGATTGATTTTCTTACATTTTTCTGCAGAGTACATACAAAGATTATTCTGAAAACCGGAGAGAACATACTTGCATAACTGCCAGTGCGAATGGAGGCTTGATCAAATAGAGGCTCTGATGCTAACAAATTCAATAGCAAGGAAAGGCTTGGAAAATGTTTCTTAAAACCCTTCCACTCCCTTAGTTCTGAATTGAAGATAGACTGTGTATGGCCTAAAAGGCAGATTCCATCTTGGCTGCCCTTTTGTGGCATCGCCTCTTACTTTGTCATAAAGGGGAATAGCTAATCAACTTAATATCCTTTGTTTCATATGCACATAGTTGGTGTTAAGATACACCTCTCCCTTACATTGGTTCAGCACTCTCCTACAAGCTATTTTCTGGCTCATCAGATGGCAAAAGTGCAGCCCCTACAGCAGGCAGGTTGCAGAATGACAAAGTTTCTTCTTGAAGAAATGTCATTTAATGGCTCTTGTAGTCCAAGTGATGTGCCACCTCTGGAGAACATAGTCGTCTGAGTTATTTCTGAGTCATCTTGGTGTGTTTGAAACAGTTGGTACTCTCCCTTAGACACTCGTCAACATGTGCAGATGATGTTTTAACTGGCACGTTGTCACCAGCCACCTCAAGTCAGGAAAAGCTGAGTAGTTGCAAACAACGTGACTTCCGATTCAAGTAAGAATTAGAGTACTAGCAGCAGACACAGATCCTTCCAAATTGGTTGTTATCTTTATTTTTTTTAAATGTGTGACTACTGTGTTAAGTGATAATCAGTTACACACACACACACACACACACACACACACACACACACACACCCCACACACACACAACACACACTTTGTCTTTCCTGTGCCCTGATAGAAACTGTTGGAAAAAAAATGGACTTGTTAAGATAAAATATAGACTATCAAGGGAGATTTCTTAGGTATGTGGATGGAAGATGCAAATACTAAATAGTGAATCCTAAACTGAAAATTATTTTATCTGTGATTTTGTGTGTGTGTGTGTGTGTGCCAAGGGGGAGGGGGGTGCAGTTATTAGGGATTTAACCCAGGGACTTTCTACCTTTGAACTACAACCCCAGCCCTATTTTATTATTTATTTTGAGACAGAGTCTCACTAAGTGTGGAGGGCCTAAGTTGCTGAGGTTGACCATGAATCTGTGATCCTTTTGTCTCAGCCTCTCAAGCACTGGGGTTATAGGTATGTGCCACCAATCCTGGTTTATCTATGATTTTTATATTTGCAGAAACATTTTCTTTTGTGTTTGAATCCCCAGTGCCTAATACGTATTGCTCTATTAATAGTAAGTTTTCAGCAAATGTTTATAGAATAAATGAAGAATTTGATACATTATAAATCAAATTAATATAATTACAATCTAGAAGTCATATAATAATATGGACATAATGGTGAGATACTATAAAATTTTGAAAACCTGAAAGTATCACTTTATGATTTATTTTTACAACTTTATTGTAAAAGTTTCAAAAGTACTAAAAATTTACATGTAGTAAAAGTTTCTCTCTACCAATTTATATTAAAGCTAGTATTCACCAATTCAAAGTGAGGGTACAAAACAACATCAAAAGAAGTCTATTATTCTCTTCTTGGGCTTCTAAATGAACCTGGAGAATTTATAAGGTTTCTTTTTTTCTTTTTTAAATTTTATTTTATTTTACTTTTTTTTATTAATTGGTGCATTGTAATCATACATCCTTGTTAGGTACAAGCTGATAAAGGCACATATGCACACATTTCTCATTTAACCCCTTCCCCAATTCCCACCCCACTCCCTAGCCCTCCCTCCTTCTCAAGTTCAGTTTAGTGACTGACTTTGATATATTTGTGAAAGTATATCATGTGCATTAGGGTGCCCCAGCCCCATCCATCTCCTTCAGTTAAGTCAACTTCTTTGCTTATCTAGGGTTTCTCCTTTTTCATCCCTAACATCCACATATTAGGGATACCATATACTTTTTTACTCTTTGTGACTGACTAATCTCACTTAACATAATGTTTTCCAGTTGCATCCATTTCCCTGCAAAGAACATGATTTTGTTCTTCTTTACGGCTGAGTAAAACTCCATTGTGTACATATCCCATAGTTTTGTAATCCATTCATCTTTTTTTAAAATGGACATATAAAATTATACATATTTGTAGTATACCGTGTTGTGTTTCAGTTTCCTATAATTGTATAAGTCCATGTTAAAATTTATGAATAACAAAGATAGGAGCTCAAATACCTAAAACACAAAGTAATGATAAGAAGACAGAAAAGTTAATTATACTGATTTGATCAGTAAACATTGTGTACATGCATTGAAGTATTACACTTCAATAATAAATTTATGCACTGATTATGTGTTAATCAAAAAATTAAAAAAATGTTTGAGATGAAAATGTTACTACCCTAATTTGATCATTACACACTGTATAAATGTATTAGATTACTGCACTATATCCCCATACATTTTTACCATTAAAATAATAAATTACAAAATTAAAAAAATATTTACCAAATGCTATGTTTGTTATAATTTTAATCTTTGTAGAATTAGAAAGTTTACTTCTTAATTAAAATCATTCTTTAGACAGGTGAGGTGGCACACACCTGTAATTCTAGTACTTGGGAGGCTGAGACAGAAGAATTGAAGGCTCAAGACAAGCCTTACAACTTAGTGATTCAGCAACCTAATGAGACCCTATTCCAAAACAAAAAATAAAAAGGGCTGTGGGTAGAGCTTGGAGGCAGAATGACCCTAGGTTCAATCTTCAGTACCACACACATCCACAAAAATTCATTCTTTAATTCTACTTATGGACCACCTGACAACAATAGATTAAATGTTCCATAATGTTTGCATGTTACCTAAATTTATTG
The DNA here is from genome assembly GCA_004027655.1 of Graphiurus murinus. NCBI lineage: Eukaryota > Metazoa > Chordata > Mammalia > Rodentia > Gliridae > Graphiurus > Graphiurus murinus. The sequence goes on along the minus strand of PVLC010045640.1, from coordinate 2,810 downwards.
ATCAAATAATTTTAAGAATCTTTGTTGCCAGGCATGGTTGTGCACGTTTGTAATCCCAGTACTTGGGGGGCTGAGACAGGAGGATGACAGGTTTGAGACCAGCCTCAGCAACTAGTGAGACATTTATTAACCTAGAGAGACCCTGCTTCAAAATAAAATTAAAATAGGGCTGTGGTGTAGTTCAGAGAAAGAACGCCCCTGGGTTCAATTCCCAGTAATTAATGCGCACACACACACACACACACACACACACACACACACACACACATAATTAAAAAATCCATGATCTGATTCTCTTTTATTACAATATCTTTCAATTCTTCCTAGATAAGACTTCATCTTTACTTAGAAATGCCAGCCCAAATTAATTTCTAATGCTTTTAAGATCTCCTAGTAGCATCACACTTTGTAAAAGTAGTCATAAGCTATATGAGATTTACATTATTATCTTGACTGTTATTTAATTTTTATATTTGCCATATATTATTTACCTAAGTAAATTGCTTCTTCCCAGAGGGAAGTAAAGATGTAACACATTTAATAATGTCTTATGGAATATTTCAAAGTTCTTACGTTAAATATATATAGAACTCTGAGATATACAGTAGGTCTTCAACAAATATTAGATGATAAAAATAGAAAATCAATAAACAGTTTCATCACAATTCAATGTACAGGATATTATATGTAATTATAATTAAATTAGGCTGAATCACCTGAGTTATTTTTACAGTGTATGGTAAAAACAGCACAACTAAAAACTCTCTATCATTATAATTTACCTAACCGATTACATGCCCAGTAAATCCCAGCAATTCTCATCAATTGTGATTATGTTTAATAAGGTACAGAACTAATTGTAATTATATTTTCTATTTTTGCCATTACACCAAATGTATAACTGAACTAATTTTCACACCCTCGTGTGCCAGTGCAATTTTTTTTTAATTTATTTCATTCATTTATTTGTGTAAATTTATTTTTTTCAACATCATTCATATGTCTGTCCAAACCAAATCAACATTAAATATATTCATTTTATTTTGTTTTCACCTTCAGCAGCAGAAGCAAATAAAAACAAATTCACAGTGATAAATGAAATAGGGCCTGTGTCTCTATTAATTTAGAATAGGGACTATAATATATACAATTCAAGAAGCAATTATTTCAAGTAAACACTCATTTTTTCCAACCAAAGTGGTGTTTCAATTATACATATTTTGTTGGAATTGCAGCTACAGGTTATATCTTAAAACTCAAGTGCTCCTTTCCAGGGAGACATTTTCTAAAAAGCATCCTTGACAGAGTAATTACAGTATGAAACCAAGATTGAAAAATTTTGGGTTCAAAGGTGGCTGTGTAAGGATGAAGGTTTCATGTAACCCTGTGTAGAAAGCAATAAAATGACATGGATGAGGAACTGTAAGGTATGATAGATTCCCACATGTTTGAAGGGAGGACCATAGAAGATTACCTGGGAGTAAAAGAATTGACTTTGCAGGGACAAGTATTTGCTTTGCTCAGGTGTTTGAAATGAGTTAGGAAGATAAAGAGAGGCTATTGAAATATTTTTCAAGACAATGTAATAAAATTTGCTTTATAAAAAATAACTCTTGGAACTCTGTAAATCCTAGAAAGGATAGAAGATCTGCCTTCAGTGTATTTCTTGTTACACAAGAAATTAAATCTATTTGTGCATAACTTTTATGGAAGCCCTAGAAATTACCTTGAAACTTGTAATCTCTTAAAAGTGTAATCAAGATGTCAAGATGTAAATACATTTATAAAACACAGCTTGAACATTTAAATGAGGACTTAGACTAAGGAATTTAAATGAGAATTTTAATATCTGAATCAAAAGTAAATAGAAAATACATAAATTAAATATGAAAAAGACAAAACAATGGCCTCTTAAGAATACTTACAAATTTAACTTTACTAATAAACATAATGAATACTTCCTACATATCTTTAACACTAAAAAATGAGTTAATATTTTAATGTGGAAGTTAACTTGAAAGTATATACATTTGTGTTCCTTTAACTAATAGATATAACTTCAGTTATTTTCTGGTATGTTCAAGGCAATTTAAAATGAAAATGTGTCCACATTGTTGAGTATATTATTAATAAAAATTTTTGAGATATACTTCCTATTCTTTCATTAAATATTAACTTATTATAGTGATCAAACATTGGTTTACAAGGTTTATTAAAGAGATTGACAACTCTAATTTTATGTTATACAAGGGCGACTAAAATCTTCCAAACCTCTATAGAAACAATGTCTGAAAAAAATGACATTATGAATTGAAGTTGAACACAACCTTTAAAATATATGTAGATAGGTAGCAAATGTTACAGTATTTAAATTGCCCTTAATTATACATTTGTGTGATTAGGTTTCTTATTTTGTTTTGCCTGTAAAACTGAGAAAGTTCAAAAAGATTTTTCTTTGGCTTGGGTGTGTTTACAAGTGTACTTGGTAGTCTTTAGAAATAGTTGCATCTGCAGAGCATAAATGTGTCTTAATTACAGGTTTTTTAAGGGTGAACATCTGTGCCCTTTTCTGCAACTATGTAGATACTTGAATGATTATTTGAGAAGACTGTGTAGTTAAATTTGTACACTGTACTTGCTAATTCACTTTATTTAGTATAAATGAGGAATATTTAAAGGTTTATCTGTATAACTTTAACATACCATTTTATACTTACATAATTTTGTTTTCTATAATTATATTACAACATAAAATTAGAATCATACTAGTTTTTCTTTTTTAATTGAATTTTGAGTTAATAAGAAGGAAA